>CAJVQC010000866.1:0-11457 GCA_910592285.1 Racocetra persica
TATGAGAATAGTCAAATTTAATTTGTCAATGTGTGATTGATATTGAGTCATTATGGTAGTTGTATCTTCTGGCTTTTTCTAAGATTATATTATTATTATTATATGAGATTAACCAGGGTTTGGATTTGGTCTTGTAGTGATCAGTGCTAAAAGATAGAGTATTTGCATTAGATAATTGTAGTTGTGTATTGATCACTCTAGTTTGTAGGTCAGTGATGATATTATTTTCTAGTATTGTAAACCATAGTGGTTTACAACCTGTAGAGATATGCTGTAGTCGTGGTAATGCTAAATTATTTATATGTATACCTTATTAACAATGTCTTTAACCATCTTGAGTTCATCCGTAACAATAAGATTTAAAATATGTATGCAACAACACTGATATAACAAATTTCTATTTGCAACAAACATGTCTTGTTTGCTAAGCCTGTGTTTTATATTGGTTATTGCAGCATCATTGTTTGTTGCATTGTCCACGGTAATTGCCAATATCTGTAAAATGATAAAACATTAATAAATATACTAATAAAAAACTTACAAAGTTAATTAATACTTACTTTAGATACAATGTTCTAATCTTCAAGACATTTAAAAAATGTATCACTAATAGAAATTCCTGTATGTAATGCAGAGAGTAATCTAAGTGCCAAGACTACTTTTCGAAGATTCCAACATTTATCGATGAAATGACCTAGTAAAAACATAATAGTTAATGAGAAAAATAAATACAGTACATATAGCAATAGAAAGAAACATACACGTAATAGTCATGTATCCAAGATTTTGATTTGAAGTTCACAAATCTGTTGTAAAACTCAATCACCTGGGGCTTCTTGTATCATCATACGAACTTTCGCTTCAAGATCTGTAACACGATCCTTACAATCTGCACATGTTGTTTTTTTACTTATTGCTTTAAATTTTGGTTACAAATTTCTAAGAAATTTTAAGAATCCATTATGCTCCACCATGTGAAATAGATATCTGTGCATGATAATTATATCTGCAAAATCTTGACGGCTTCTCTCTTGAGAGAATTTACAATTAACGATATCTGATGTAAAAGGTTGCAACTGTTCAGGTTTTAGATATTTACTGCATTTTAAATTCTTTAGATAACAAATCATGGAACTTGTTTCTGTTTTTTCATTATGCTTAAAAGTATTTTTACAGTGCGTACATTCAGCATGATCTTGTAATTTTGTTATTTTAAAAATATTTTAAAAAGTATAAAATTTTAACAGAGCTATCAATTGTATAAATTCTTACTGTCTTTAGGATCATGTTTAAAATGTTCTTCGGCGAAAACCTATGACTCGACTATTTTACGTTTCTTAATAGTCAGAATATTTTCAGAACCCTTGCTTTTACTAATCTCTGAAACTGTTCTTTTAGCTATAAATAGTAGTAGTTGTTTAAATGAAATAGTTGGTAGATTACAAGCATATTATTTTTTTTACATAGAATATATATTTTAATTTTAAATTAATATCATCAAATGATGGGACTATAAAACCTATTAATATATGGTATTTAATATATCATTTAATGAAGGTGTTTGTTTATTATTTAATAATGTGTTAAATTTTATAGATATCTAATTACATTGATGTTAAAATGATACAAACTTTTAATATATCAATCTTTCTTATTTCTATATTTAGGAGCCACAAACCGAACAAAGTAAAAAAAAAATCTTTATTGTTCTTATAAAAACAATCAATTCTATTTCATGTTTTATCCATAAGTATTGCATATTTATGGAATTTATATCTTCAATAACAGAAATTATCTGGACTACAAATCAGCTTCATAGAATTTTTACAGAAAATATAAAGATAAAATAGAAACAATCAAATAAATTTTTTTACAGACACGTTTAAAAGGATACATGTAAAGCACAAAAAATATATAAGACTAGAAGCAAATAGTAGTATGCATTTAAAGGTTTATATTAAGTGGAGATTGTTTAATATATTGAAGTAGGCGCTTTCTTCTCAAAACGTGGAATATAATTTTGGCAAGTATATTTTTACTTATTATTTTTTTATGTTAATAATATTAACAACTCCATTTTTAGCGCAGGAATCTGGGTCATCCTATGTAATTATGGAGGCTATGAAAGATAAGTTTTTATTATTTTGTTACTGCTTTTTATGTAATTTTTTTTTTCTACTAACAATCTATTGTATTTTAGGCCTCTTACATATCTTTTTCCTACCATTTTTCTTATTAGCAACTCTTGTTAGATTTTTATAAGTTGCTCTTTTGTTTATTCATTTTTGAATTTCACTATATTACTAACAATTTTTTTTTTTTCTTTCTCTAATACAAAACTCTTAACTTGAAATTTCACACCTGCTATTCTGAAACTTTGGTGTTATAAGTATTTCATTTCTGAATTGGTCACATGTATATTTTTGGGGTGATTATATATGGTTCACTCTGTTTTAGTTAGATCACAATTGCCTGCATCGATCGGGTACTAAGACATGATCGTTGATTATACTTCAACATTGGGTGGTTTATTTTGCCCAAGTAATATGATATATTTATTTATAAAACCGGGTAATTATCACCCCAAACACTATGTGTTCTTAATTTAAGAGTGTTTAAATTTGGCAGTATGCAGTATACACAGTATACAATTAATAATCGAAATTTACTTAAACATTTAACAAATTAGTATTAGTAACCAATAGAATTTGCAAAAAATTAGTAATTGCATTATTTATATTATATATATATATATATAATACAGGGTAAAATCACCATCCAAAAAAGTTTCAAAAATCATGTGATATTGTCAATTCATCATGATTAGATCATAATAATAATATTTATTAAAATATTAACATAATTGACTTAGTTATTTTTTTCTTCGATTCTTTAAAATGAAAAGTGGTCATTAAAAGCATAAATCCAATAAACACACTATTCTAAAAGTATATGTTTTGATTGCTGTAACTAAATTTTCATCAACAATAAATGAAAAAAAAAAAAAAATTATAAAAACTAATCAAGAAAATTAATGCTTTTCCGTAAGATTATAACTCTGATTATTTATTTGAATCCAGGATGCAACCATAAATTAGAAGATTATAATCATTTTAAAAGGCAGTGAAATATTCCAAATACTTAGAAAAATCGGAATTATAATACTTTTTGGCTATAATAAATATTACACTTATTGAGTTATTTAAAATAGATAAAATGATTAATTTATTATTTATCATTATTACTTAGTCTAAATTTGTTTGTTTGTATTTTTTGTTAAGTTATAGTTTGCGCTCTTTTTTATTGTACACAATTATGCCAAATGGAGAGTCCAGAACAAGGAGAAGGAAGCGAACAAGAAGCTTTGAGATCAAAAGTTCGGGATAGTAGAAAAGTTAAAAATGTATATAAATTTTTAGTACTCGATGTATTTGTAATATAATGTTCGAATCTTTTTTAGATGGCAATTTTACCCAATTAATATTATCGGGCTTTTTCAGAGATATTTATAAAACCCAGGCTTGGCCCAAACCTAGCCTAAATCTAGCCCAGTATTTTATAAGCCCGGCTCAAGCCTGACTCATTATTTTTAAGCCCAGTTCAAACCCGGCTCAGCATTTTAGACCCAACCTGTACCTGGCCCAATTAATTACTAGCTTGAAATTTTAAGCTTGGGCCTAACCTAATCTGACCCAACCCATACATTTCTGGGTTTAGCCCGGCCCATTCTGAACCCTAAATAAAACTATTACTTCACTTCTTTAGAAAATATATTATTATTTACTTATATCATATATTCACTTACAATTTTCTGAATATACTATATAAACATCTTAAATCACTAGTTTTAAGAATAGATCTTTCAATAAACTTTAAATCAGATACTTAGTATTAGCCTATATAGATAATATTTTCTGACTAGAGATTATAACAGAAATTCTGACTCAGTTAAGTATATAGATTTTAAACAGAAAGAACTATATTTAAATAATATTATAGAAATTTTAATAAGAATAAAACTGAATGAAATAGAAATTTCAAACTTGGATCTCTACTCAAAAACAAATAATTTTAATTATATTTTAATAGCTTAGATATAGATTTAAATAACTAGTATAAAACTTGACTAGATTATTTAGTAGTACTATATAATTTTTTATAATTTTGTATAGACTTAATAATGCTATTTTTATTTTCTTTTCTTTTATTTTGTTTTTGTTTTGTTTTTGTTTTTTTTTGTTTTATTTGTTTAGATAGATTAAATTTAGATATTAAGATATTATTTCTTTTTCTTTGCTCTTTAAATTTGTATATATAATTTATTATTATAAAAAAAATGATACTGATATGATATGTGATACTAGCTAATATCAAAAGATTCATATCTTTAGAAAGTTAGAGATTTAAAAAAAAAAGCAAAGAGTCAATAGATAATATTATATCTAGATTATTAAAGTTAAGTAAATCACTTGTTATAGTTAGATAGTTAATAGCTATAATTAAAAATTCCTATAATTTTTGCTTAGTTTATATTTTAATAAAATAGTAACAAGGGTGTAGTGACTAGTAAAGTAGTTAAGTTGTCATATCTCAAATGATATTTTGGCTAGATAGAGGGTTTGAAACCTACTGGTAATAAATTTCAAAAATTCTATCTGTATAATAGCTACTGTTTTTTAATAATGATTAGTTAGAACAGGATCTCTATAACCTTGGTAATACTAACAAGATTGGGAGATCATGAAGTATTTGTATAATGTATAAATTATACAAATATGCTTCTAGATTATATTAACTCAAGAAACCAAAAAAAAAGATGAGTGTCCGCTTGGCAAAACCCAAATAGAAAAGTAGTACAAATATTTGACAGTACTATGTAAAGGATCATCATTAAGAGAACTGGCAAAACTGAACAGAACCAAAGTATTTGACAAGGTATTCTACTAACCAGATTGCCAGAGAAGTACTGGAGAAAAAATACTCAATTGTGAGAACCAGAAGCAGATCACAGCCCTTCTGGCCTATCTGAATTGGTAGTTTGAGATTGTTGAAATTAAAATTAGTAATAGTCTGTAAAGTGTGTACTGGGGTCTAGATAAACTCTACAAGAGTAGTTGTAGGTAATGGTAATAGTCTCGGCTCGCAAATACTTGTTCTCAGACTTAGCATAAGTTATCAAAGTTTAGATTAGCCAGATTGTGAATACAGAAAGCTCTAGCAAATTTATCTCAAAAATAAAAGGCTTTTTAAAATAATTAAAGTCTGTTTTAAAATCTTAAGCCAGATGTCTGAAAATAAAAGGTCCAAACTAGATTTTTGCTCAATTATAAAAGTTAACTCTAGAGGTGCAGAGAGTTTAAATAGATAATTACCTAGTTGGATTATAGATATAATATTTAGTGTAAAACTTAGTAATAAGTGAACTACTTAAATAGACAATTAAAAGTTGTATATGTGACTAGTATATATTTTTCAAATAAGTATACTATATAGGTCCTAATAGGAGTTTAGCATATAGTAAAGTTAACTAATAACTAAATAAAAAAAAATGGCCAAGATCACCTTAATATCGAAAAAAATAAAATAAAACAGTAACAGGATATGCTAAAAAAAAATCTGAAATGCTATTTTCTAAACTTAAACTTAAAATCAGATATCTTATAATACTTTTTTATAATTTTGTATCTTTTTAAGATCTTTGTAATAGGTTTTGCTTAATTGTAGTCTGTTTTTCAGATTATATTATTAACATGTATATATTTAGTAAAGATTATATTATAAAATTAGTTTTATTTCTTATATTACTTTAATATTAATTACAACTAAATTACTATTTAAATTTAAAAAAGATAATTTCTAATTTGTATTGTATTTGTTTACTATAAATTAATTACAGAACCAATTATTAAAACATATTGGGCTTGATTTAGAATTTTAGTTTTTATATATAAACAGTTTTATATAGCTTTTTTATAATATACTTTATTTTGTTCAATCAAAACTCTTTTTCTAAAAGATTTAGATACTATATTATTTTAAATATTGTATATTCTAAAATATTACTACAAGATTAATTTAAGTTATGAAACCATCTTTTGTATTCAAATAAAAAAAACTTCTTGCTAATTTTACTATAAGCCAAGCACTTCTTTAACCCTAACCCTAACCTTCCTAATTCTAACTCTAACCTTAACTAACTATAAGGTTTTATATTTATAAAAAAAATTGGTTTAATAGTTATTTTATATTTAATCTTAGTATGGCTACACGTAGCCCATGGCTACAAATATATTAATCCTTAGAAAAATATATATATTTAAAAAAAAATACGATTAGAATATTTTTAAATTAGTTCTATATCAAATTTTTTTTAAATTTTTAATAATTCACCCTATATATATATATTGAAAATTCTTAAAAACGGCAAGAGTAAAAATTTTAAATATTTTGGTACGTATAAAATTGTTGAATTGCCTTTTTTAATAGTTAAATTAGGATTTATACGTGATTACTGTAGTTTTTATAATAAAAAAGTACGTATAAGTAAATTTTGGAGAACCTAATTTTCAGCTTTAGCCGCGACAATAAATATATATAATTTTCATGCTATCGTCATTATTGTAATTTGTGATATGATTTTGCATTATTTTTTACGTAACGATGAAATACTTTCGTACGCATGTATGTACGCCAAAAGAAAATCAGAACATCTTCACATGGCGCCACTTAAATTTAATGCGTAAAACTTTTAAATATATATATTAATTATATATATATATAAAGAAAATTTACATCTTCTTTAACGTTAACGTTAAGAATAAGTATTTCAGAATAAAAAAAAGGCTTCATGGTATATCGATATTGTTTTATGAATTTTTACTGTTTCAGATATATTAAGTATATTTTATTGTATTTTATTAATTGCCCAAAATAATGATAACGCCACGGAATGAATAAAGAAATAACTCCAGCGGTTATAATAAGAATGGTAATTTATTAATAGCAAACGAATTACTACTTTATAAGTAAATAACTTTCAAAAAATATTTTTATCATGGGATTTTGATAACTAAATTTAGTCTAATTTAAAATGACGTAGTATTACATAATTTGATGTGGTTTAGAATTTTTTATCTGTTTGTAATACAAAAACTTAAAATTTGGATAAAACTCAACTTACTGTAATATTTCAGTTTTATTCTTGATAAAGAATCTTTTTTATCCTTAATGATTCAATTTTTTCTTTTTTTAATTATTTAAGTCAATATAAATTTTTTTAAATTTCTTATCCTTATAATCCTGTCATTTATAGTAATTTTGTAACTGTTGGATTGATTAACGTTAAACTTTTTGCATCATATTTAAAAAGAAAATATAACGATAACAATATAATGATACGATTTTGTACTTTAAAATTTCTTTTTGTGATTTTTTTAATAGTAATAATAACTATACCGAGTAGGTTTTTTTTATCTACCGCAGTACTCCGACATTACGCGATTGCATAATTATAATCAACTAACCTATATTAACTAAATATATATTTAGTTAATGCACAGAACTCTAGACCAGTAATAACATTATATTCAACTCTAACAGTTGGACCAACTGGAACACCACGTCCTACATCTTCTCCAGCATCACCTGCTCAACCAAAGTCTCAGGATGAAACTTCTAGAGTTGGAATTATTTGCGCAGTTTCATTAGCGGCGTTTATTATTTTTATCATATCAGTGATTACTGTTAGATACATACTACGTCAGCGACGGCATGATATTCGATATGGTAAGTTTAATATGTAACCTTCGTAATATATCGATAAATATATAACTTTATATACAAATTATTTACCCAAAAAGGAATGAGCAGCGCAAAAATAGAGGCAAGTGGGCTTCCAGAAAATGATAATCCTACGGGTCATGGAGACCCACGAAGGAAGATAAGGGCAGAACGACAAAAATCCAACTTAATTCATGGTAGTGGTCTCGGACAGCCACCAATTCATCCGGGTCCAACATATCCGGGTCCAACATATCCGGGTCCAACATACCCGGGTCCAACATATCCGGGTCCAACATATCCGGGTCCAACATACCCGGGTCCAATATATCCGAGTCCAAGAAATAATTCACAATATAATGAACAAGGTGAAGATAATAATATATTGAGAATTGCAAGTGATGAAGGTGGACGAAATGATGGATCAAGAAATTATGGACCATCTGAAGATGACATTTTAAGAGTGCCTAGTGAAAGGGAAAGTATGAATGAAACAATGCGATTAGCTCAAGAAGCATTAAGAACGAAATCAAAAGAAGAAAATCCGAGAGAGTCACGGCAAGTTTTGACGTTTTCCGGAAATACAGAAATTGATACTAATCTTAAGGATATCACACAATAAATCAATCATTTACATATGTATAATTAGAAATCTTTAAATTTTAAAAAACACGTTATATACATTATATGGGAATTTAAATCTTACATTAACGTTAATGCATCATTAATTTCATGGATAATACTAATAGTTACACAAATATCATGATCACTGTATTTCTAAAAAAGTATACCTATGATTTTTACGTATTTATCGTTATCTTTATATACTATATATATATTTATTAAAAAATAACTTTTTTTTTTGAAAGCTTCAACATTAAAAATTGCTAATCCGTATCAGTATCGATATTTCTTGGGAAAAGAACCTTTCATAGGTTTAAAATTTTATACTCGATTAAAAACTATATTACGTATTATTATTATATTTTATAAAACACTTGTTACGTTTTAAATCACAGATTAAGGAAAATATTTAGACAAATTAAACCAACGCCAACTAAACCGAAGCAACTTGTAGAAGTCGTAGAGGCCGAATTTGCTTTTTTAGTACTATGTCATTATTAATATAAATTAGATATTGTGTACATTTGTAAACAATGCTTTAAAACGATGCCTTAAAAAAATTTTTTTTTACGCACGTGTTAGTTGAACCTATAGGCTTCGCAGGTTGTGAAGAAGTATTGGTACTAGTACTAGGATTACCACCACTTGGAGAAGGTTGTTTATTCGCAGGGGGTGATGCGGGTGCAGGTTCTGATGTTCCTGCAGGTGTCCCGTCATTCGGACTTGAAGGGGCGCCAGGCAATGGAACTCCAGCAGTCACTTTAAATGTACCAGAAAATTTTTCACCACTACCATCATTGATAACAAGAAAATACTCTCCTGGAGGAACGTTCACTTCCCATTGTTTACTTAATGCGTTAAGATCTAGTTGGTTGTCTATCACGAGATCTTCATTTGTTTGTTTATTACGTACACTTAAAATGGCCGCTATCGCGGGCGCAGGTCCAGAAATTGTCCAAGTAATTTTAGCAATAGCTTTCGTGAAAAGGTTTCCAGTTGGTGTATTGACCATAACATCTGGTTTTTAGAATGATATTCGTAATTAATGTTAAAATTTATGTTTTGCGAGAAAGAAAAACGTAGACTGTGAATACATATTCTATATGTAATTAAAATAAATTATCGTTAATGTGACATTTTTCTCAGTTATCATAATCCAAAATTCTTAATAGATCAGAACTTATACATACCACCAGCAGCGACAAAAATAACCAAAGAAGCAATAACGAAAAGCGCGATAGTAAAGAAATGGTTCATTTTTTTTTTTTCTTACAATGTCTGGTTAGCTTTCTTTTTTTATATGCAATCTTTTTATTAGTTTTCTTATGTATAATTATTCTTGTGAGTAAAGAGAAGTGTGAATAACAGGCAAATCTTTTGAAATTTCTTGCTAATTGTTATAATGAAGTTGGCAATATTTAAAGGAAAAAATTCAATTGTAAATTACGTAACAAATGTAAAATATGCAGCATAATAACAATACAACATGAACATATTTAATAAATTGTCAAGATAAAAAGTGGATGAACGAGGAGGTGTTGCCTGACACTTGTGTACTTAAAAATCCAACTGAGACCATATATCGTAAATTCATTTTGATCAAATAAAAGATCTTTGAAAATGTTACGTGTAGGTCGATCGATCGATGATAACTTCAAGAGAATCTGAGATTAATAGAAGAGGAAAAATTCCTAGTTTCGTATTATGGAATCTTTAATCTTATAATTGTCAATTCATGCTATATATTATATTTTATCATTATACGGTGTATGTACACTGACTTAAATCTCTAGTTTTATATCATGGGTGAACCAAAATTTTTGTTACGCTTGTAAAGATCCAAATCATTTCTTGATAATATGTAAGGAAACTATCTCAATTAATTACTTTTCTAGATGCTCCCCTTTCAATTCCCCTTTAGGTCCCAATTCGATCCTTAGATTATGCACGTATCGGTCTAATTACAAACATATAGTAAATTCTAATAATATACGTAGTATATAAATTTTAATACGTAATAATAGATCAACGACGGTGATAGTAAAATATATAATAAAATTCAAGTCACAATAACTTCTGAACCAGCAAACCCACGCAAATAAAATTACCGTACAGTACGGACTATAGTACCCCGGATGTAATACATTCCAAAGCTAAAATCTAAGTTAGTACCCGGGTATTACATAAAAGGTA
The DNA here is from genome assembly GCA_910592285.1 of Racocetra persica. NCBI lineage: Eukaryota > Fungi > Glomeromycota > Glomeromycetes > Diversisporales > Gigasporaceae > Racocetra > Racocetra persica. Next base: position 10,597 of record CAJVQC010000866.1, read on the forward strand.
TATTTTACATAGAAATGATATATGCTACATAGTTAATACCCGGGTATTTCAACTCTGTAAAGTACCCGGGTATCTTGTATTCAACTGCGAAAAATTTTTATAGAGGGTACTTTGATATGGGGTACTATGGTCCACGCTATATGGTACATTTGTCAGGTTCATTTTAACATGCTCTTTAAAGTAACAACGTTCTTTGTCATATGAGTGATGGTAACCCGAAGTAAAAGCGACGATCAAAGCTAAAGTAACTACCCACATAGGAACTATAATAGAGTTAAATAAATAAATTACGTAATTATGTAATTATTAATGACGTAATTATATAGTATGTAGGGTATAAATAAGAGATCTTAAAGATCTTAGAAGAGGGAGCTTTTGCACATTTTAAATAAAGAGTATAATTCATATTTTGTCGCCAAGATCATTTTCAATTAAATAAATAAGCGAGTATTTGTTAGATCCGTATCTAATTAGATTTTAGTGCTAAACTGTTAGTATCGCTTTACCCTGTAACAGATAGAACCTGGGCTAATAAAAAAATATATATATATAAACTATAGAACACACAATTTTTTATTTGGAAGCTGTATTATTGTTAATATAGAAGAGTTAGATATGGCAAAACCATATTACTATAGTGAAGAGAGTGATAGTATTAAGGGTTTTTTTTTATGATTTTGAAAGTTACTTCATGTCAAAAAGTTGGAATAAAGTAACCAGATATAGGATAGTGCATGTTCATGGGATACATCTATGTACCCCGCCCAAAATGGAAATGATCGTCGTTGTTTATATGATTTCGATATGTATTTGTTTTTTTTAAAAAAAATACCGTCAATTAGTATTAGGGTTAGTGTTAGG
>CAJVQC010000867.1:0-11455 GCA_910592285.1 Racocetra persica
TTCAATAATACAGTCAACTCTTTCTAAGTGCAACCTCTCTAAGTGCAATATCTCTCTAAACGCAACTTTAAATTCCGGCCTAAGTATATGTTTAGTCTCTATAAATGCAAAATTTTTTTAATTGTTTTCTAAATGCATGCTGTTAAAAAGTCTGGTCCCAATGAATTGCATTTAGAGAGAGTTGACTATATTAGTCATTTGGCAAATATTCGAATATTTGCTGATTTAATGCTAAGTTATTCAGAATCAGTAAGCTCTAAATATAATTTGTATAACCACGTAATAGAGATCAAGTTGTATTGGATGAAAACGTTGATTACAAAACACGTAATAGAGATCTTTTCTTTAATTATTATGATGTGATATTCAGTTATCTGTGGTTGGTGGTAGAAAATATTATTAACCCACAAAGATATGAAAATTTTGCTCTTTTCTTTGTAGGTTTTTTTGCTACGGGGTAAGATGATGCGTCTAGGTTACGATTGGCGCATCTCATTGTAATGGTAAAATGATGGGTTTTATCTGAACATCCAAGACTAGAACGACTTATTTTTTAGTATAGATCTTTTTATTTTACATTATTACAAAGTTTTCATGCAATAACTTCTGCTAATAACGTCGACGTGTATTTCTTTAGTTTCTATATTATTACTTCTCTTAGTGTCTAACTCTAGATCGGATTTAGTTTTCTTGAATGCTTTATTCATTCATGCTTACATCCATTATTAGATACTGGGTTGTTATAAACCTAGTTGAAAAATACACCTCTATATTGTGACTGGGACAATTGAGCTAATTTTTTTTTTTTTTTTTTTTTTTTAGCTGAAACTAAGTATCCTTGTATAGGAGAAGCAAGTCATTACCGAGTAACTTTGAAAACTGTGTTTCAAAATAACGCCCCGGAGCGTGATTTAATGTCGATACGGTACAATTAGGGTTCTGCAAACTCATGTCAGGCATTATTAAGTTACAAGAATAAGATTATCTATAGTTGCTTATGCAATGCACTTAGGGTATTGCATATGCAGATATATAGAAATATATAAATGGTATGTGTGATTCTTAAACTTTGCCAATTATTAACGTTAATCGATGCATGCCATTTTTCAATCTCCACCGAAATATAATTATTGTAGATTTAGACTCTATGTACTTAGGTTGAACTGGAATCCCAAATGCAATCCACAATCTAAAAGTGATTTAAGTTGATTCTAAACAGGGATCTGCGGAATCTGTGATATAATTTAGCAAAATATGTGATTTACTTATTTGTACGTACATAAATTCTAAAAATTTATCTAGTAAAAAAAAAACTTGCGATTTTTTTTTAAAAAAAATTGCATTAAATTTCATTAGACTGTTCCGCTAAAGAACATACTATTTTATGGTAATTTATTATGTTCCGCTAAACAAAATACTATTTTATGGTAATTTATTATACTCTAAATAAAATACTATTTTATAGTAATTTATTATACTCCTCTAAACAAAATACTATTTTATAGTAATTTATTATACTCCTCTAATATTTTATAGTAATTTATTATACTCTCTAAACAAAATACTATTTTATTGTAATTTATTATACTCCTCTAAACAAAATACTATTTTATACTATAATTTTATCATATTTGCTAAGAAATATACTTTGCAAATCATACTCTTTTTGTAATTTGCTTCGATCAGCAAATCGAAAAATTCGCACGTTCCTGATTTTAAATTTGTTAAATTTGAACTATATATAATAAAATGGATGCGTATCATTTCTCACCAATAGCCCAGTTCACCGACAATTAATTCACCGACAGTTTATTTCACCGGTTGCTCATTTCGTCAAGTTTTTTTTTTATATATTACACTAACCTTAACTCTAATTCTAATCGACAATGACCAGAAGTGAAATGATTGCCACCGATGTATGTAGCAGTTTAAGTTGATTTTAAATTCGATACTGGAATAAATGTGTAATCGATTGAAGTAACGATAGTTAAAATAAATTATATATTTATACATTTCTCTTTTTCATTCTTTTCTTTCAATCAGATGACCGAACCTCAAGATTATCCCTTTTTATCTAAATATTTTAGTAGCAAATCGGTTAACATGCGACGTATACATCTTGGAACATCAACATCAACAAATCCTATAATCCAGCTTATTAAATTAAATCCCAACCTACTTAAATACCCAATTCGTTGCGTTGTGAATAATATACACGATAAGATGACTTTGTTGTCAGAACAGGAGTGTCCTTCGATAGTCCTTTGTTTCATAAAATGGCTAGAAATGTTTGTTATATTACAAGTTCATACAAAGTCCCACATTTGACTACAAATGGAGCGATGTAAAATTGCAATTGTGCCTTTGGCACATCGAAAGAGCCAATCGACTACAATATCACGACACCTTACCGAAAGTATATCTATTTAAGATCCAATTTTATCAAGAATATACTAGCCAAACCTTTCGGACGATTTTCATTAACATGTGGCACTCAACTATTCATAAATGTCACTGTTGTTACAGGATCATGGATTAGTGACAACTGGAGAATAGTCAAAATAATTTAAAATTTCAATAATCAGGCCAAACAGCAGAAGAAATATTAAACATCTTAAAAGAATATTCTATTAAAGAGAAATATCCGCACTCACTGTGGATAACACCGCTACAAATAAAGCCATAAGCCATACGAATTTCCGAATACAATATCGATAGGTTTGATTTCTTTATTTAGTTTTTTATGTTTATTCTTTGTATTAGCTTTTAATTTTTTTAATTTATTTTTATATATATACGTACCTTTTCTTTAGGATGCATGTGTCACATTCTCAACCTTATCGTTAAAGAGACACAATTCCATTACAAAATCAGGTGAAAAATTCGCATGATATGCATGATAAAAAGACTAATTATTTATTATATATTTATCTATACGTATAATTATCCAATGTTAGAATTTAGATTATGTTAAAAAAAATTTATTCGGATAATATCACAAGAAAAAAAGCTCAATTTTTTATCTTTTTTTATTAATAATTTATATTTAATTAATAAAGTTTAATACTAAAATTTACAATAGAAAAATAAAACAAGTGAATAGAATTATATGCTAATAGAAAAAGTATTATCACCCCTTCCAATGTTTCAGAATTTTTGATCTTAACCTTGCTCGTAATGAGTTTTATTCGGAAAATTTTCAGAATAAACGACAAACGGTAAGTTCTCATTTATTACTATGCAAACGAGACAGATTTTGTGCCATTTATAAATTGTAAAGTACTGTTTTCCCACATAGGAAATAAGGGTGTTTATCTTCGTATAATATTATGTCATGATCGACTCAAATAATTTTCTTTTTATTTTTCGTACGTACTAAGAAAATTATCAGATCTTCGCTTTAATGATACAATCAACGTTAATTAAAAACTTTTACACTTAAGAATATAATATCATCGCGCCGATTAAGAGAATTATAAAAAAAAAACCTTCGTCTTAAATAAATTTATTGTGTTATATCATGTACTAAGAGAATTTTAAGACCTTCGTTTAATTAATGCTATTGCAACGATTAGAGATTTTAAAGTCTTAAAACTATTGTGCAAACTAAAAGAATTATTTTCAAATTTAAAGTGCACCCAGGAAATAACAAACATTTCTGGTATTACCCTTGTTTCTTAACATCATTTTTAATTCCTTATTTACCCCTGCACAATTATAATTGATCATTATTCAAACCTTTAACCGTACAACCGTATCTCTATTTTCCTTATTACCATATCAATATGCATGATCCATACTATAATGACCGTTAACGCGTAATTGTTGAATACACGAATAAGCAGCCGTTCATTTACTATGAAGGGAAAAAAAAATTTCCGTAACTTTGCGTAATTTTACGTAATTTTAAGAAAGTTTACGTAAATCGAATTTCATGTACCATATAGTTCCGAAAATAAGCACATGTAATGCTTACTAAAATAATTATAACGCAGGCCAAAATCGGTATAGTGCAGGCCAGGGGTGCTTATTTCGGAACTATACGGTAATTTTGATCATATGAATAATGTTGGCCAAAACTTTTATAGAGCCGAACATAATGGGATATATAGTAATGCCGGTAAAAAGTTTTGTAATGTTGGTAAAATCATCACGTGATAATCAACTGTAAGGTTACATTACCGTTACAGTTTCGTAAATTACAATGTAAAAATTTCATGTAGCGTAAAAATATAATTTTGCGTAATACAACCCTATTATTATGATGGCGTTAACGATTAATGCTCGGAGGAACGGTGATGTGAAGAGAAAGCTTTATTTGTATTGATGAGAATAAGGGTTGTAATAGATAAAGGAATTACGGATAGTAGTGGCTGTGTAGTTATAAGAGCTCATCGAATTCGTCTTGCTTGTGTTTTCAGGTTCTTTCTGAGTGATCCCTCCTTTATAAATAAAGACTTCTGTGTGATTCTTATTTATGCACATGCGCACACTCTCTAAAGCCGGATTCACAGCATTATGAAATACTTAGCTAATCCCTTAAGTAGAGATGTTGGCATATTGTCGAATTTCTAAAATAAATTTTTTGCGACCTATTCCCGCAATAGATATGCGTTGGAATTCCACATTGGCCATGCTTGAGAGATACCTTCATTTACATTCAGCAATTTCCAAGATGTGCTTGAAGAACTGTCAATGCCTTTCTGATTAGACAATGAAAGCTTTCTAGCCCTTAAACCCCCTGTCAATTCCTTAAACCATTCGAACTTCTTTCTAAAGAACAATCAAATTCAATTTCTAATACAATATTGATTATTAGAAATTAGTCTGCACATTAATAATGCTAGGAGTAACATGATCCATAAAATGAAAATAATTTTTTGAAAAATATTGGAACATAATCATCTACTTGACCCAAGGTATAAGTTGAATCACTTAAAAGCAACTTTAATTGAAGTTGTTAAATATATTGAAAGTGATACAGAACCATTTGTTGATTGAAACTGTTGAGATCAATGATGATTATTCTACACCTGATTTCTTATTTCCTAGAAGAAGAATTTCAAAAAAAAAAACCCGAAAACACGAACAATTGAATACGAATTAGAATTATATGAAAATGAGCCTCTTGAAGAGTGCACAAATGGTGATGAGAAAAAAGAAAATAATGGAATACTATTTTGGGAATCATTATCCCAATAATTAGTAGAATGGCACGCGATTATCTAGGCATTCAACCTTCAAGCGTTTCTAGTGAGAGGGCATTTTCAAGGGCTGGTTTTACGCTTACTAGCGATAGAGCAAATATTAGTGAAAAAACTGTTTCTAGCACAATACTTATGAATTTGTGGCTAGTAGAAAGCCAAAATGAATTTAGTCCTCTTAACGCTCTTCCGTAAACAAATAAATTTCAAAATATGTTTTTGGTGAAAAAAATATCATTAATAACAGATTAAGATGAAATCAGATTTAGGGGTAGGATTTATAATAAACAAATATAAGTAGGTTTAATAGAAACTTCAAATCCTCGACATTTATTTATTTTTGCATATATTCAATATATATTTAATTAACATCTACTATTAATTTGCGTATTTTTTAATTTTTTCATTCTTATACATATTTGTATTCTTGGCACACATAAAGTTAGGTTCGTTATTATTATTGTTTGTTTCTTGTAATATTGATATTATACTATATATTATTTTTAGAGTACATAAAATTGGTTTTCAAATAACTTGTTAAAAAATAGATTAGATTAATTTTCTGTACTAAGTAACTTTATATGAAAGGATATTAATAACAAGTATGATCGAGTGGCAAAGAATACAAATATGTATAAGAATGAAAAAATTAAAAAATACGCAAATTAATAGTAGATGTTAATTAAATATATATTGAATATATGCAAAAATAAATAAATGTCGAGGATTTGAAGTTTCTATTAAACCTACTTATATTTGTTTATTATAAATCCTACCCCTAAATCTGATTTCATCTTAATCTGTTATTAATGATATTTTTTTCACCAAAAACATATTTTGAAATTTATTTGTTTACGGAAGAGCGTTAAGAGGACTAAATTCATTTTGGCTTTCTACTAGCCACAAATTCATAAGTATTGTGCTAGAAACAGTTTTTTCACTAATATTTGCTCTATCGCTAGTAAGCGTAAAACCAGCCCTTGAAAATGCCCTCTCACTAGAAACGCTTGAAGGTTGAATGCCTAGATAATCGCGTGCCATTCTACTAATTATTGGGATAATGATTCCCAAAATAGTATTCCATTATTTTCTTTTTTCTCATCACCATTTGTGCACTCTTCAAGAGGCTCATTTTCATATAATTCTAATTCGTATTCAATTGTTCGTGTTTTCGGGTTTTTTTTTTTGAAATTCTTCTTCTAGGAAATAAGAAATCAGGTGTAGAATAATCATCATTGATCTCAACAGTTTCAATCAACAAATGGTTCTGTATCACTTTCAATATATTTAACAACTTCAATTAAAGTTGCTTTTAAGTGATTCAACTTATACCTTGGGTCAAGTAGATGATTATGTTCCAATATTTTTCAAAAAATTATTTTCATTTTATGGATCATGTTACTCCTAGCATTATTAATGTGCAGACTAATTTCTAATAATCAATATTGTATTAGAAATTGAATTTGATTGTTCTTTAGAAAGAAGTTCGAATGGTTTAAGGAATTGACAGGGGGTTTAAGGGCTAGAAAGCTTTCATTGTCTAATCAGAAAGGCATTGACAGTTCTTCAAGCACATCTTGGAAATTGCTGAATGTAAATGAAGGTATCTCTCAAGCATGGCCAATGTGGAATTCCAACGCATATCTATTGCGGGAATAGGTCGCAAAAAATTTATTTTAGAAATTCGACAATATGCCAACATCTCTACTTAAGGGATTAGCTAAGTATTTCATAATGCTGTGAATCCGGCTTTAGAGAGTGTGCGCATGTGCATAAATAAGAATCACACAGAAGTCTTTATTTATAAAGGAGGGATCACTCAGAAAGAACCTGAAAACACAAGCAAGACGAATTCGATGAGCTCTTATAACTACACAGCCACTACTATCCGTAATTCCTTTATCTATTACAACCCTTATTCTCATCAATACAAATAAAGCTTTCTCTTCACATCACCGTTCCTCCGAGCATTAATCGTTAACGCCATCATAATAATAGGGTTGTATTACGCAAAATTATATTTTTACGCTACATGAAATTTTTACATTGTAATTTACGAAACTGTAACGGTAATGTAACCTTACAGTTGATTATCACGTGATGATTTTACCAACATTACAAAACTTTTTACCGGCATTACTATATATCCCATTATGTTCGGCTCTATAAAAGTTTTGGCCAACATTATTCATATGATCAAAATTACCGTATAGTTCCGAAATAAGCACCCCTGGCCTGCACTATACCGATTTTGGCCTGCGTTATAATTATTTTAGTAAGCATTACATGTGCTTATTTTCGGAACTATATGGTACATGAAATTCGATTTACGTAAACTTTCTTAAAATTACGTAAAATTACGCAAAGTTACGGAAATTTTTTTTTCCCTTCATAGTAAATGAACGGCTGCTTATTCGTGTATTCAACAATTACGCGTTAACGGTCATTATAGTATGGATCATGCATATTGATATGGTAATAAGGAAAATAGAGATACGGTTGTACGGTTAAAGGTTTGAATAATGATCAATTATAATTGTGCAGGGGTAAATAAGGAATTAAAAATGATGTTAAGAAACAAGGGTAATACCAGAAATGTTTGTTATTTCCTGGGTGCACTTTAAATTTGAAAATAATTCTTTTAGTTTGCACAATAGTTTTAAGACTTTAAAATCTCTAATCGTTGCAATAGCATTAATTAAACGAAGGTCTTAAAATTCTCTTAGTACATGATATAACACAATAAATTTATTTAAGACGAAGGTTTTTTTTTTATAATTCTCTTAATCGGCGCGATGATATTATATTCTTAAGTGTAAAAGTTTTTAATTAACGTTGATTGTATCATTAAAGCGAAGATCTGATAATTTTCTTAGTACGTACGAAAAATAAAAAGAAAATTATTTGAGTCGATCATGACATAATATTATACGAAGATAAACACCCTTATTTCCTATGTGGGAAAACAGTACTTTACAATTTATAAATGGCACAAAATCTGTCTCGTTTGCATAGTAATAAATGAGAACTTACCGTTTGTCGTTTATTCTGAAAATTTTCCGAATAAAACTCATTACGAGCAAGGTTAAGATCAAAAATTCTGAAACATTGGAAGGGGTGATAATACTTTTTCTATTAGCATATAATTCTATTCACTTGTTTTATTTTTCTATTGTAAATTTTAGTATTAAACTTTATTAATTAAATATAAATTATTAATAAAAAAAGATAAAAAATTGAGCTTTTTTTCTTGTGATATTATCCGAATAAATTTTTTTTAACATAATCTAAATTCTAACATTGGATAATTATACGTATAGATAAATATATAATAAATAATTAGTCTTTTTATCATGCATATCATGCGAATTTTTCACCTGATTTTGTAATGGAATTGTGTCTCTTTAACGATAAGGTTGAGAATGTGACACATGCATCCTAAAGAAAAGGTACGTATATATATAAAAATAAATTAAAAAAATTAAAAGCTAATACAAAGAATAAACATAAAAAACTAAATAAAGAAATCAAACCTATCGATATTGTATTCGGAAATTCGTATGGCTTATGGCTTTATTTGTAGCGGTGTTATCCACAGTGAGTGCGGATATTTCTCTTTAATAGAATATTCTTTTAAGATGTTTAATATTTCTTCTGCTGTTTGGCCTGATTATTGAAATTTTAAATTATTTTGACTATTCTCCAGTTGTCACTAATCCATGATCCTGTAACAACAGTGACATTTATGAATAGTTGAGTGCCACATGTTAATGAAAATCGTCCGAAAGGTTTGGCTAGTATATTCTTGATAAAATTGGATCTTAAATAGATATACTTTCGGTAAGGTGTCGTGATATTGTAGTCGATTGGCTCTTTCGATGTGCCAAAGGCACAATTGCAATTTTACATCGCTCCATTTGTAGTCAAATGTGGGACTTTGTATGAACTTGTAATATAACAAACATTTCTAGCCATTTTATGAAACAAAGGACTATCGAAGGACACTCCTGTTCTGACAACAAAGTCATCTTATCGTGTATATTATTCACAACGCAACGAATTGGGTATTTAAGTAGGTTGGGATTTAATTTAATAAGCTGGATTATAGGATTTGTTGATGTTGATGTTCCAAGATGTATACGTCGCATGTTAACCGATTTGCTACTAAAATATTTAGATAAAAAGGGATAATCTTGAGGTTCGGTCATCTGATTGAAAGAAAAGAATGAAAAAGAGAAATGTATAAATATATAATTTATTTTAACTATCGTTACTTCAATCGATTACACATTTATTCCAGTATCGAATTTAAAATCAACTTAAACTGCTACATACATCGGTGGCAATCATTTCACTTCTGGTCATTGTCGATTAGAATTAGAGTTAAGGTTAGTGTAATATATAAAAAAAAAACTTGACGAAATGAGCAACCGGTGAAATAAACTGTCGGTGAATTAATTGTCGGTGAACTGGGCTATTGGTGAGAAATGATACGCATCCATTTTATTATATATAGTTCAAATTTAACAAATTTAAAATCAGGAACGTGCGAATTTTTCGATTTGCTGATCGAAGCAAATTACAAAAAGAGTATGATTTGCAAAGTATATTTCTTAGCAAATATGATAAAATTATAGTATAAAATAGTATTTTGTTTAGAGGAGTATAATAAATTACAATAAAATAGTATTTTGTTTAGAGAGTATAATAAATTACTATAAAATATTAGAGGAGTATAATAAATTACTATAAAATAGTATTTTGTTTAGAGGAGTATAATAAATTACTATAAAATAGTATTTTATTTAGAGTATAATAAATTACCATAAAATAGTATTTTGTTTAGCGGAACATAATAAATTACCATAAAATAGTATGTTCTTTAGCGGAACAGTCTAATGAAATTTAATGCAATTTTTTTTAAAAAAAAATCGCAAGTTTTTTTTTTACTAGATAAATTTTTAGAATTTATGTACGTACAAATAAGTAAATCACATATTTTGCTAAATTATATCACAGATTCCGCAGATCCCTGTTTAGAATCAACTTAAATCACTTTTAGATTGTGGATTGCATTTGGGATTCCAGTTCAACCTAAGTACATAGAGTCTAAATCTACAATAATTATATTTCGGTGGAGATTGAAAAATGGCATGCATCGATTAACGTTAATAATTGGCAAAGTTTAAGAATCACACATACCATTTATATATTTCTATATATCTGCATATGCAATACCCTAAGTGCATTGCATAAGCAACTATAGATAATCTTATTCTTGTAACTTAATAATGCCTGACATGAGTTTGCAGAACCCTAATTGTACCGTATCGACATTAAATCACGCTCCGGGGCGTTATTTTGAAACACAGTTTTCAAAGTTACTCGGTAATGACTTGCTTCTCCTATACAAGGATACTTAGTTTCAGCTAAAAAAAAAAAAAAAAAAAAAAAATTAGCTCAATTGTCCCAGTCACAATATAGAGGTGTATTTTTCAACTAGGTTTATAACAACCCAGTATCTAATAATGGATGTAAGCATGAATGAATAAAGCATTCAAGAAAACTAAATCCGATCTAGAGTTAGACACTAAGAGAAGTAATAATATAGAAACTAAAGAAATACACGTCGACGTTATTAGCAGAAGTTATTGCATGAAAACTTTGTAATAATGTAAAATAAAAAGATCTATACTAAAAAATAAGTCGTTCTAGTCTTGGATGTTCAGATAAAACCCATCATTTTACCATTACAATGAGATGCGCCAATCGTAACCTAGACGCATCATCTTACCCCGTAGCAAAAAAACCTACAAAGAAAAGAGCAAAATTTTCATATCTTTGTGGGTTAATAATATTTTCTACCACCAACCACAGATAACTGAATATCACATCATAATAATTAAAGAAAAGATCTCTATTACGTGTTTTGTAATCAACGTTTTCATCCAATACAACTTGATCTCTATTACGTGGTTATACAAATTATATTTAGAGCTTACTGATTCTGAATAACTTAGCATTAAATCAGCAAATATTCGAATATTTGCCAAATGACTAATATAGTCAACTCTCTCTAAATGCAATTCATTGGGACCAGACTTTTTAACAGCATGCATTTAGAAAACAATTAAAAAAATTTTGCATTTATAGAGACTAAACATATACTTAGGCCGGAATTTAAAGTTGCGTTTAGAGAGATATTGCACTTAGAGAGGTTGCACTTAGAAAGAGTTGACTGTATTATTGAA
>CAJVQC010000868.1:0-11455 GCA_910592285.1 Racocetra persica
TTTAGTTCTCCTTTTTTTGAATAATAATCTATTACATAATATCATCAAAGATCTGTACTATCTCTTTTCTCAAGTCTTGCCAAGCAGGTTTCTATATTCTAATCTGCTAGTTTTACTTGGCTACTTACTATTATGTAACTTATATATTACACAATATTTTCACAGCTTCTCAGTACAAGCTAGTACTGATGTGATCCTATTACAGATGCTGATCTAATAATATACCATCTTCCAAATGCATTCTGTAAATTCGAATTTTGTCACCAATAGGATTTGAACTCTTGTTTTGCTGCTTGAAGTGTGACAACTTACTAACTACACTAAGTTGCTATACTCTTAAAAAACTAAACTTTTTAAAAAATCTACAAGATATAAAAAATTAAACTTAAAAATCTACAGTGCTTGACAAAAGTTTCCATAACTATAGAAATAACATAATTTTAAAAAGTTTATATAAATTTAATAAAACAAGTATTTATTAAATCTACAACTTTTTTAAATAGAATATAAAACTTATTAAATTAATTAGATTAATATATTATATTTACTATTAGAAGTTATATTATTTCTTGATAGCAATACAATAACAGAAGTTATATATAGTAGTAAAATAGTTAAATTGATAGCTTTATTTAATATTAAAATTTCTATAATATCAGCTCACAAATTTTATTCAAGGATTTGATGATATGGATATAATTTTTTTATAATATTATTACTATTAATTTAAAAGTATCAGATATGGGATAAACAATTTTTAAAAACAATTTTTAAAGTTAAAAATTTTTCATAAGACTATTAAGTAGAATTAAAATTAAGATCAAAGCTTTGGGCTAATTTCTATCTAATGACTTGATTCTAATTTTTTTCTTCATTGATTTGTAAATTAAGTTTCAAAAAAGAAACCAAAGCATTTTTTGAAAGAGTTATAAAATCTTTAGAATCAAATAGAATATCAAGATTTTTAATGATGATTTTATTACAATACTGTTGCAAAATTTCAAAGTTATTATTTTCTAAACTTATTTTATAAATGGTAGAAAAATATTGATATATCTAAGATTCATATCCTTTAACCAATTTTGATTTAAAATAACTAGTTAACTCTTTAAGACCAAATTGATTAGCAATAGCTAAAAGACCAAGTAGTATAAGCTCATCAATTTTATCAAATATAACAATATACTATAAATATATCTAAATAATTAAAAAGAATAACATTTAAATTTTTTTACCAAATTGAAAAAATAATCTAATAATAAATAATTATCACCTAATAATGATTTTAAAATTGGTAACAGAAATATCTGAATTGCTAAATTTTTTAATATTATCTATTTTGTTATATTATTATAAAAATAAAAATATTAAGAATTCAAGATAATTGAGTGTCTTAAAAGTCTAATAGTTTAATATTTGTCTAATTTTAATTAATACATTATGATCTTCTTTAGTTTGAGAAGATTTAATAAATTATTAGAAAGTTTTTTTAAAAAACAGAGCCATTTTTGTAGAAATATTATTGTCATATTCATACCAATATTTGTATATTTTATTGTTACTATTTCTAGATTTTTACTTGATTTATCAGTAGTCTAGTATTGTATATTTTGATATTCTATTTAAAAATAGAGGTCTAAAACTATTTGATTGTGTGATATAAAGATTAGTAAGAAAAAACTCTGATATGTAATTTCAAAAAATTTTAATACAAGTAAATCTCGATATAAGAAAGGTAGTCGGGTCCATAGTAAAAATTTTACAAATCTTTCTTATATCGAGAGTTTATTAATAACTTTCTTATATCGAGTAGGTTTGTTATAGACTGGTTTTGGCTTGACTTTCTTATATCGAGAGTTTAATTAGTCTTTCTTATATCGAAGGTTTCTTATATCGAGAGTCACTTGTATATAAAAATTCTACAAGCTTTTAATTTATGAATCTTAGCTTCAAAAAAACTAGTATCAAAGAAGTAAAATTAATAGTCTATTCAGGTTAAGTTCAAAAAATTTTAATATACAAAAAATCTACAAGCTTTAAATTCACAAATCTTGGCTTCAAGAACTAGTACCAAAAAAGTAAAATTAATAGTTTGTCTAGTTTAAGTTCAAAAATTTTAATATACAAAAAATCTACAAGCCTTAAATCTACAAACCTTAGCTTTAAAAAAACTAGCACCAAAGATATAAAGTTAGCAATTTGTCTAGATTAAGTTTAAGAAATTTTAATATACAAGAAATCTACAAGCTTTAAATTCACAAATCTTAGTTTCAAAAAACTAGCACCAAAATTAAGTTAACAGTTTGTTCATATTAAGTTTAAAAAATTTTAATATACAAGAAATCTACGAGCCTTAAATCTATAAACCTTAGTTTTAAAAAAACTAATATTAAAGAAATAAAGTTAATAGTTCATCCAGATTAAGTTTAAAAAATTTTAATGTACAAAAAATCTACAAGCCTTAGATTCACAAAATTTAGCTTCAAAAAGACTAGTACCAAAGTTAAGTTAATAGTTTATTTAAATTAATTAAAAAATTTTAATATACAAGAAATTTACAAGCTTCAAATCCACAAACTTAGCTTCAAAAACCAAACCAAAGAAGTAAAGTTAATAGTTTGTTTAGATTAAATTCAAAAAATTTTAATATACAAAAATTCACAAGCCTTAAATCCATGAACCTTAGTTTTAAAAAAATTAGTACCAAAGAAATAAAGTTAACAGTTTATTCAGGTTAAGTTCAAAAAATTTTTAATATACAAGAAATTCACAAACTTTAAATCTATGAATCTTAGCTTTAAGAAAACTAGCACCAAAATCAAGTTAACAGTTTGTTTAGATTAAGTTCAAAAAATTCTAATATACAAGAAATACACAGGCCTTAAATTTACAAATCTTAGCTTCAAGAAAACTAGCACAAAAAAAATAAAGTTAACAGTTTGTTCAGGTTAAGTTCAAGAAATTTTAATATACAAAAAATTTATAAGCCTTAAATCAATAAACCTTAGCTTTAAGAAAACCAGCACCAAAAAAGTAAAATTAACAGTTTGTTCAGGTTAAGTTCAAGAAATTTTAATATACAAAAAATTTATAAGCCTTAAATCACAAACTTTAGCCTCAAAAAACTAGTATCAAAGAAGTAAAGTTAATATTTATTCAGGTTAAGTTCAAAAAATTTAATATACAAGAAATTCACAAGCCTTAAATCTATGAATTTTTGCTTCAAGAAAACTAACACCAAAGAAGTAAAGTTAATAGTTTGTCTAGCTTAAGTTCAAAAAATTTTAATGTATACAAAATCTATAAGTCTTAAATTCATAAACCTTAGCTTCAAGAAAACTAGTACCAAAGTCAAGTTAACAGTTCATCTAGGTTGAGTTTAAAAAATTCTAATATACAAAAATCTATAAGCCTTAAATCTATGAAGTTTAGCTTCAAGAAAACCAGCACCAAAGAAGTAAAGTTAATAGTTCATTTAGGTTAAGTTCAAGAAATTTTAATATACAAAAAATCTACAAACCTTAAATTCATGAATTTTAGTATCAAAAAAACTAGCACCAAAGAAGTAAAGTTAATAGTTTGTCTAGATTAAGTTCAAGAAATTTTAATGTACAAAAAATCTACAAGCCTTAAATTCACGAACCTTAGCTTCAAAAAAACTAGCACCAAAAAAGTAAAGTTAACAGTTTGTTTAGGTTAAGTTTAAAAAATTTTAATATACAAGAAATCTATAGGACTCAAATCTATAAATCTTAGCTTCAAGAAAATTAGCACCAAAGAAGTAAAGTTATCAAATTAAGTTTAAGAAATTTTAATGTACAAGAAATCTACAAGCCTTAAATCTACAAGAAAACTAGTACCAAAGTTAAGTTAATAGTTTGTTCAAGTTAAGTTCAAAAAATTTTAATATACAAGAAATTTACAAGCCTTAAATCTACAACTCTTAGCTTCAAGAAAACTAGTATCAAAAAAGTAAAATTAATAGTTTATTCAGATTAAGTTCAAAAAATTTTAATATACAAGAAATTCACAAGCCTTAAATCTACAAATCTTAGCTTCAATAAAACTAGTATTAAATAAGTAATGTTAACAGTTCGTCTAGGTTAAGTTTAAAAATTTTAATGTACAAGAAATCTACAAGCCTTAAATCTATGAACTTTAGCTTCAAAAAAACTAGCATCAAAGAAGTAAAGTTAGTAGTTTATTTAATTTAAGTTCAAAAATTTTAATATAAAAAATTCACAAGCCTTAAATCTACAAACTTTAGCTTTAAAAAAAACTAACAGCAAAGAAGTAAAGTTAACAATTTGTCTAGGTTAAGTTTAAAAAATTTTAATGTACAAAAAATTCATAACCCTTAAATTTACAAATCTTAGCTTTAAGAAAACTAGTACCAAAGAAGTAAAGTTAATAGCTCATCCAGATTAAGTTCAAAAAATTTTAATATATAAGAAATCTACAAGTCTTAAATCTACAAGCCTTAACTTCAAGAAAACCAGCATCAAAGTCAAGTTAACAGTTTGTTCAAAAAATTTAATATACAAGAAACCCATAAGTCTTAAATCTATAAACTTTAGCTTCAAGAAAACTAGCACCAAAATCAAGTTAACAGTTTGTTTAGATTAAGTTTAAAAAATTTTAATATACAAGAAATCCACAAGCCTTAAATTTATAAACCTTAGCTTCAAGAAAACTATTACTAAAATCAAGATAACTAATTCTAATATTTTTATGTTTTAATATCTAAGAGATCTATGAAGTTTACAAATATTAATGCCAAAGAGATATATTAAACTTGTGAACTCTAAAGTTCAAATTAAATAATAGCCAAGATTAAAATTAATAAATACTTTTTTTTTAGTAAGTTTAAATTTTATATCATATTTAATTTATATTAAATTTGGAACTAAACCTAGCACTGCACTAATTTTATTATGGATAATTCTTGATTTTGATTGGCTAAGAGTAACAATCAAAAATTTAGGCCAAAGTTACTCAAAATTTTACTAATAAATCATAGCTGCATATTTTTTGGGCTAATTTTATCATTATGCAAGCCTATTTCTCTAAAAATTTTTATTTTAAAATGAAAAAGTTTAAAAGTTAATTCTAGCCAAATTTATATAATTTAGATCTAATCCATGACAAATTTGATATAGCAGCTAGATTCAATACTGAAATCTAACAGTTTAATCTATCATACACTTCTATAGATTAAAAATTAATATTTTTAAATTAGTCAATAGATCAAATTTTAAATTATTACCAGACTGATATTTATTTAAATAGATAACTTGCATTTGATTAGATTTTCTGCTTTTATTTACTTCAACATATTTTGAATCAAATTAGAAAGTATTGAATTTATTAACAGTCACTATTTATAAGGCTACTTATCATTATTATTGTTACAATAATTATAATTATAATTATAATTACAATTATTTTTATAAGTATTATAATCATAATTATAATTGTATATTTTCATACTTATATTTTTGTAAGTATTATGATTATGATTATAATTGTATATTTTCATACTTATATTTATTGATGACTTTAAGTTCCTGTTTATTTAGGCATTTCTCTGATAAAGTAATTTATATTAAAATTTACTTTCATTTTTTTTATATTGTAGATTTATAAAGTGTAAGTATATTTGTATAGATTCAAATTTATTAAAAAAATATATATTGATATAGTTAGCAATAAATTTAGAGTCTTGATTACTATTCATTAGCTTTATAAAATCTGTTTTCATTTTCTTTAACTTTGTTTTCTAGCTGATTGTACTTTGTTTTCAATTTACTTACCTTTTAATAAAATTTTATATTTTTAAATTATATGATCAAAAAATAATTAAATATTGTAGAGACCTTAAGTTCTTGTATCTCTAATTCATTTTTTATTAATTTTTATAATTTTTGCTTTTTTCAGAAAAGTAATATTAATATATATTGAAATAAATTTAGAATCTATTTAAGTAGATTTTAATAATGCTTGAGATAAAATTTTAAATTAATCTTAGTATTTAGAGATAACAATAACAGTTCTTCTATAAGACCTATTTCTACAGATTTTTATAAATAAATAAATATCTTATATTTATTTTTTCAACTTCAGTTCTATGAAAGTAACATTCTCTAACATTATATTGCTCTAATAATATTTTCTGTCTTAGCAAAATTTTGATAATAAATCTAAGTCTTATATTCATCTTTTTTAACTCCAATTCTATTTTTATATTAATATTGTATTATCTGTCATTATAGATTTTGATAATAAATAAATGCCTTATGTTCATACTTTTCAACTTCAGTTTTATTAAAATAATATTTTTCAATATTATATGTCCCAATAATATTTTTTATCTCTGCAAATTTTTAATAATAAATAAATACTTTACTTATCTTTTTAATACTAATTCCTTTGTCATAACATTATATACTCTACTAGTACTCCACTCTTTGCTAATTTTGATAATAAATAAAACCTTATATTTATCTTTTAAATCTAATTTCTATATTATAATAGTGTCTAATATTATATATTTCACTAATATTCTCTATCTATTCAAAATTTTGGTAATAAATTAATATTTTATATTCATTATTTTAACTTTAATTCTATTTTTATAACAATATATAACACTGTTTCATAGTTATAGAATAATTTTTATATGATTAGTTAAGTCAATTTAATTTTATAGTTTAAAGTAGTTTCAAAAAAAATAATACTACAAAGAATAAATGAAAAAAGTATATAAGAAATATTATTAGTATTGTAGAACTTTACTATTAAAAATGATCAAAATTTCTTTTTGTTTTAGTGAAGTTAGTATTATAATAACTTCTTAAAAATAGATTGAACAAGAATATACTATATTAACTTCTCTAAAAAAAAAGAAAGTTTGATTATTTTCAATAGTGAAGTCTTATAATACTAATAATACCTTCTATAACTTTTTTATTTATTTTTTATAGTATTATTTTTTTTTGAAAACTACTTTAAACAATAAAATTAAATTGACTTAGAGTGTTCTTAAGCACTTTATTCAATAGATCAAAAGCAAAATTTAAATAGTCAGAAATTAAATAAATTAACCAAGTGAGTTACTATTTCAATAAACAAATTAGCAAAATACAAACTATTTTTTTTTTTAAAAAATTTGTCATTGATAAAGATTATTCAAGCAATTTTTTTTGATTTTCTTTTATATATCAAATATAGTAAACAATGAATTATCAAAAAATTTTAACTAATATAAAAAATAGCGACTTTATTTTTAATTTTTAAAGTTTTTAAACTAAATAATTAATATCTTGATATGATATAATAAATATATCTTGTCTTTTAATATTTAATCAAACTGTAATAAATACTGTTATTCTATTTTTTATTCAATAAAATTTAAATATTAATATTAATATTTACAAAAAAATTTTTATTTCTTGCTATAATATAATTTTTGCTAATAATTCTATAAATTTATTATATTGCTATTGCAATAAAGGTTTAATTGGTAAAATTATTAAATGAAGAAGCCTAATACAGCCAAAGTTGAAGTTTTATCAACTGGTTAAGTAAAAAAAATTTAAGATATTTTGAATAATATAATTTAGATTACAAAAAATAGATATTCAAGTATTTAATTCTATAAATATTATTACTGATTGAGATGATTGAGTAATATTATAATAATTATTTAATTAATTAAGATATTTAAGAATATTTTTAATTAACTAATTATATGAAAGTTATCTTATAGGTTCTAGTAACTACATATAGTTTGATTTAATTAGTTGATAATCTACTCTAATATTTCATATCTATCAAATATCTGTTGATTTCTATTAAATATTTTAAAGTTATTTTGTTAATTATATTTTAATATATAATAAAATTGTGTTTGTTTTAATTATATCTATTAAAATTCTTTTAGTAATAAAATAATATATTAAATATTTTAAAATTGGTTATTAATATATAATAAAATTTAAATTAAACTAAAGTATTTAAATATTATTTTGTTATTTTTATTATATTATTAATATATTTTGAATATATTAAAATTTTTTATTTTAACTATATTGTTATTAGATTATTAATAGATTTTTTTAATATTAAACTAAATAAAAATTATATTTTTACTATATTATAAATAGAGAATTATTATTGCTACCCCTATTTTTGTTAATACCACCCCTCACATGATCTACGTGATCTATTCTAACCTTATCGACTTCTGACTTGAACCATATGCGTGACTGAAAGATCAAAAGTTATACAAATACAAATCACAGATTTATGTAACCTCTAAGCAAATAAAGACCCCTAAATGCTCATATATATATGCAGCAAACTTTGAATGCAAGATATTCTGATGCAATTTTAAAAGACTCTAAATACCAGTTTTTTGGTTAGAAGTTTCATATCAAGTAATATAAGCTTTATTTCTTTTTTGCAATTAATTGCAAAATTTTAAAATTTTATAGAATAGTGTTCCTTTAGAAAGTTGTATATATTACTGCAATTTGCTGCATAAGTATCATAATAACAATAGTATATCAATACGTATCATATTATTTACTTCTTTTGGTTTAGTGATTATGTACAGATTATGATATATCAGAGTATTATCATTATCGATACAATCTATTTTATTTACTGTATTTGGAATACAATTCAGGTTTATATAGAGAAATATGAAGTTTTTTTTTAAAAAAATTGAACTATTTAGCTAAGTATAAATCTATTCTTATTCTACTATTATCAAGTAATTGAACCTATAACTAATAAAATTTAATGCTATCTGTGCAAAGTATTATTTCTGTAAGCAAATTAACAAATCTAGCTAAATTATAAGGCAAATAAATTCATGAACAGATTTACACATTTGGATATATTCTGAAATTGTGGCCAGTTTGATGGCATTTACCATATTGTCTTGATTGTTTTTTAGCCAATTTAGATGCAGATAGATCTCTTCGTACTGATGTTTTATTTTTGTTTTTTGCACCAGTTGGTCTTCCTCTTGGTTTATAAATAATTGGATTTTTCACCATGGTGGGAGGAGTGTTCACTAGTTCTTCTAGTTGTAAAAAAATGACAGCATGCTGATGTGGTAGCCAGAATTGGTACATTTGTTCAAAAGATTGCAAAAGAGGTTAAAGATCATTGTGATCATGGTCGGGAAGGTATGTTGGTTCCACAAATTCTATGTGACACCCTGTATCTACCAATGTTCATGTATATCAACTTGCCTAATGTTTGTCTAGCTGTTAAATATTCAAAAATCACATGTGAACATAGAAGCCTCATTGTAGATCTGAAAACACCTGTGCAGAGGTTTAGAGGAGAATCAGAGGTTGCATTTGATACTTTTATCTATTCGTTATATATTTTGTTCAAGGCAAAAATAGAAACATGACATAGGAGGGGTTCAAAGAGAGAAATATGATACACTTGCGGTACTTTCATAAGCTGAAAAGAAATCATTGTACAGATTTCTCTTGCTTGAATTTCGTCTTGTAATACAATTTGTGGTACATCGATTCAAGATCACCTATAGATGATTGTAAACATTTTTTCAGGATAACATGTGCAGCTTCCACTCATGAAGTCACCTTATTATGAAAATAACATGGAGTGAGTCAATAAAAACCAAACAAATTTTTTAGTAAATTTTTTTAAAATTTGGTTATAAAAATTTGATTGATTTTTATCGACTCATGCACATGTATTTTAAAACACAGTGTAAATATAAAAATTTTTTAAAAAATTTATATCGATTTTTTTTTTTTATTATCCCTACCTTATTACCAAGATGTAGATAACAGTCTGTTCAGGTAGAAATGAAATGCTCCTTGTGTGGTATCCATATATCTTGAAGATACTTTAAAACTTCAGGTTTGTTCTCATAATAATTTAAAAATTCATATAACAGATACTACTACCATATTCCATGTTTTCATGAACTCGGTCCAGCCCTCTTCTGTGGCAAAATAACGTTTGCACTTGGATAAAATGTTTTTATTTGTGCCACATGCAAAGGATATGGTGAGTGTAAAGGAAAACTTTATTAATAGCTCTTATTAATGCCAACTTCCGGTCAGTAATAATAACATTGAAATGAGATATATTGTTAAAAAATTTTGAAGTACAAGATAGAGCACACTTATAATCTGCTTCAGTTTTATTATTTAGGAAGCAAAACAAGAAAAAAAAGTTGTATTGAAACATGACACATTGACAATATTAAGTAGAGGTATTTAATATCTATTGGTCTTGTACGTGCAATCCATAAGTAACACAGTGGAGAAGGTACGAGTCAAGGAAATAGAAATTCTATATGCAAAAAATAAATACGTTATGCAGTTTTGGTAGTCACATTGATACTCAAACTCAAAGTCGGATTCTTGCAATTCATTTAGAAGGGCTTGAATCAGCATATGGCCATCAAATTTTTCCTGGTGAATAGAATATAAAGTATTGTAGATTGTTCTGGATATAGCTAGTGAAGAAGTATTATTTTGGTGAATAGTTGACAAAATCTGTTGTGGTATAAACCAGCAGCGACCATTCATTGAACTTGTTCTCATTGCTTATTATTTAGCCTTCTAACTATAGAATAGCCAAACATATCCACTGATTAGGGATAGGAATGGCTTACTTGGCTTGGCTTGGCTTAAAAAAACCAAGCTGAGCTTATCAACTGGCTTAAAGCTAGCTTTAGAGCTGATATAAGTAATTTATAAACTAGTATACTAAAAACAAATATAATAAATATATAGTTTATATAGTATTTGAAGATCTACAATCTAGAGTATTTTGCTTAGAAAATAAAATTTTTATATATATTATAACTATAGAACTATATATAATTATTAAATAGTCAAATATATTTGACTTAATAAAAAAAAAACTAACAAAACAAACTTTTTTTTTAAAAATAGATAAAACATTTTAATGAGCTACATAATAATATTTTAAAACATAATGTAAAGAACATTTTAATGTGTAAAAATGTAGTTGTAAAAAAATAAAAATATTTAAAAATTTTAGAGATTACAACGAACTTTATATGGTTTGGTGAATTTTTTCACAGTAAGCATTAATTTAATACAATAAACTATAGATTTTAGATCTCATGATCTCATGTTACTACAGTATAATAAATAAGATAATTGTGTATCATGCAGTAGCACACCAGATCACACATGCAGAAAATAGTAAAACCTTTCTCAAATAGCCTAGATCTCTATACTTGCCAATTATATTAAAATTAATATTATACACTCTGAAGATTTTACTGTAAATAAAATGAAATCAAAATTAACGAAGCCCCCCAAAAAATTATAATTGCCTAACACATTTTATAACTGAAAACTACTACCTTTCTTTTGTTATTCTCCATTGCGCATCTAGTATAAGATTAAAAATATATAAGAACCTG
>CAJVQC010000869.1:0-11455 GCA_910592285.1 Racocetra persica
AATTAATGTGTTATTAAAGATTTTTAACTGACGAATTTTTAGTTAAGTTTTGTGTAAGTGATTGACGGAAAGAGTTATTAAAATAATTTTAGATATATTTTATTCTAGTAATATTACCAAAAGTCTATATTATTTTTTATCCAAATAGGTATCTATCTTTCTAATTCTTTGGTTTTATATAGTTATCAAAACTTATTATAGATTTGTATTAACTAATACTAGTTTGCATATCTTGTATAATTTATATATTATATGAATATCTGATAATTTTTCTAGATATCTAGAATAACTTTGGTTTTAGATTCTAAATCTAACAAATTAACAAGAAACAGTAACTATTTCATAAAAAATATTCAAATTTTGTTACTAATAAGATTCAAGCTTTAGATATATTGCTTATAAATACAACAATTTTATCACTTTACTAAATCACCACACTTTAAATATTTTTTTTATTTATTTTTTATATAAAAAATATATATAATTTATATTTGTTTCAAATAATATCTATATATATACTCAAAATAATATGCATATATTCAAAATAATATACAGATATTTGTTATTTTTAAGAATTTACAATAAGTAAACAAGAGATTATAAATATATTAATTGTCACGGCTGATTATGAAATTGGATTATTGTGAAATTTGGATCTATTTCATGTACGATTTTTAAATTTTTTTGGGCCTTTTTTGTAGGCTTTTTTTTTATAGTTGAGTTAGGATTTAGGGTTAAAGTTTTTAATAAAAGAGTATTGGTAGATTTTGGTAAGGCCTATATTTTCAAATTGAGATCCCAAATTTCACAATAATCCGATTTTATAATCAGCCGTGACATTAATTATATATTTTAATAGTAAATAGTATCTAATTTTTTTTTAATTTGATTATTAAAAAAACTTATAATTATTAATAAATCTTGCTAATATACATTAAACAGTATAATTAGCTATAAAGACTACTATATTTCTAAAAAGAGAATTTTTATTTATTTTTATTTTTAACCGAGTTATAACAGTTAAACTTTGTTTATTTTATATATAAATCAAAATATATTATTTATTTTTATATATAAAAATTAATTATTTTTATATTATATTATTTGGGCTAATCAAAATTAACTATATTATATTTTAGATTGCTTTTTAGTAAAATGCTAATATTTTATCTTAATTTAGCATATTTTTAATAGTAGATATCTTTAGCTATCCTGTACTGTATATTTGAAATTGCTAGTCTAGAGAGTCATCAAAGAGTTATATGATACCTGGTATATTTTAATCAAAAAATAGTTTATATCACAATAAAAATATTTTAATCATTACCAAGCCATTTTCTGTAAAAAAAATATTAAATTAATTTAAAATAACCAAAAAATCTTTTATAATTCATTTATGTTAGAGTTAGCATTTAAATTAAGATTAAAAATTAGTGAACTATGTAGCAAAATTGTTTATAAAAATTTTTTTAGTTCACGAAGTGTTTCTTTGCAAGTTTCTGAAAAATAAATGATGTTTATTTATTATTGGTAGTTTAATGTTAAAGTGAGGCAGGGTCAATGATATATGATATTTCACAAAATATCACAAAAGTCACAAAATTTTGTGATAATCACAAAATTTGCATAGTTTTAATACAAAAGTTCACAAAATTCGATCAAATTGTTTTTAAATATATATATACACATAATTTCACAATAAAACATATATTTATTTTAAATGAGTTCTTTTACAATAAATTTCACATATTCGCTATGAAGAGCTCAACTATTAAATATGAATAGTATTTTTCTAATTCAAAAATACTAGCTATTTTTGAAATTATTTATTATTAATTTTTAAACTAACATTTTTTATTGTACAATAGTAATGATAACAATAATTACTATTATTTAATTTTTTTATTAAAAAAAATATTTATATATCTTCGTGAACCAAAGTCAATAAATTATTTTTTATAAAAATGTTTTCTTTTAGACACCAAAAATCTAATACTATTACTGTTCATACACAGGTTAAAAAATATAAGAGTATATTTCAAGCTGATAATGGTTTACTTTTTTGTAATTATTGTAACCTTTTAGTTGATTGAAAACATAAATCGACAATTGATGCATATTGTGCAAATAAAAAACATTTAACTCAACAAAAGCTTTATGAAATTAAAGAAAAAAATAAAAATCAACAAACTTTACAAGCTTTGTTATTTGCAGCAGAATTTAAGAAAGTAATTTTTGATTTAATTGAAGCATTTACTAGTGTCAATATTTCTTTAGAAAAAGTAAATTCTTTAATTTCTTTTTTTAAAAAACATCTTAAAGAAGGAGGTGCAATTCCTCAAGCACCAACTTTATATCAATTATATTTACCTGAAGTTTTTAATAAACATATTAACTTTTTAAAATCTATTTTTGATTCTAAACCAATCTGCATTATTATGGATAAAACTAATGATAGCTGTGCAAGAAATATAGTTAATATACTTTTTATATATTATTCATATACTAAATTAGTTTCTGTTAATTTTTTAACACATGTTAATAATTTAACAATTGCACAAACTCTTTTTTCTATATTACATTTTTATAATGTTCCTTTAAATACTCTTTATTTGTTTCTTTCAGATTCTGCTTCATATATGAAGAAATGTTATAATGATGTTTTAAAACTAATTATACCACAATTAATATATTTACTATGCCTAGCATATATATTCAATTTAATTGGGTAAATAAATTTATTATTATTATTATTATTATTATTAATTATTTTATAATTTAAATTAGAGAAACTTGACAAAATATTCCTCAAATTTTACTTTTAAAAGTTTTTTATCTAAAATTAAAGATTTTTTTACCAAATCACCAGCAAGAAAAAATAGATATATGGCTTATTTACCTGCTAATGGAGTTTTATCACCATGTAAAATCCCATTACCAACTAAAACAAGATGAAATAGTTGATTTAAATAGTTTTTTATACTAAAGAATATCTTCAATATTGACAAGGTTTTTTTAAAATTGAATTTGAAAATGATTTAGCAAATAAAAAATTAGATGAAATCAATCAAATTTTACAAGATATTGAAAAATTTGGAACTATTACAGTTCTAGCAAATTTTATTTCAATTTATGCTAAGCCATTTATTCATGATTTTCCATATACTAAATCAAGATTTGAAAATCTTACTGCTTATCTTGAATCTAATCGAGTTGCAACACATTTTGGTACAGAACTTGATACGCTTATTAGAAATCTTTTTTTTAATCCATTAGATTTTTACTTAATTTTTCATACCGCATTTCAAGTTGCATATAACAAGTTTTTATTACATATTCCAAATCATCCTGCCCGCCCTTTATTTCGTGCTGCCTGAATTTTTAATCCTAAATTTATTAAAACAGGAAATATTGAGCGATGTAATATTTGGCAATATTCAATTATTCGAGAATTAAATAATCCTTCGGATGATTTAATTCATGAATGGGGCATTTATTGTGGATTGGAACTTGATAATATTAATGAAAATGAATTGGATGTATATTGGAATAATATAGCAATTCGTTTACCTCTTCTTTCTCAAATTACTCTCAATTATATTTGGCTACCTGTATCTAGCTGTGCTGTAGAGCGTAGCTTTTCTTTATATAGTACTCTTTTAGATAATGATCGCCAAAGTTTATCTAAAGAGTCACTCAAACAATTATCTATGATGTATTTTAACCGAGATTGAATTATAGAAAGTTTTTATATAGAACTCCGTTTTTTTTTATATATTTTGTATAATGTTAGTTTTTTTTATATTTTTATATAGAACTTTTTACAGAACAATAAAAAATAGGTATAAAGATAAAATTATTTATCTTTTGACTTTTTGGGCCGGTACGCGTAAACAAAATTTCATGATTTCGATTGGTTGATTTAGCAATAAAGTCACATGAGTACATAGACTTGCGAAAATCTTTTTTCGAAGTATTAACTTTCACGTAAAGCACTACAACATCGAACCCCTTGTTCTTTATTCTACTTTGTGAACGTTATACAATTACATTTATCATTTTTTTTTCGGGAACATTATGCAACGACGTTTTATCTTTATTTATGCAAAAATAATACTGTATCTAATACAGATTCTTCAGGCTATGTACTATGCAGATATATATATATATTATATAATTATCACTTTCACTTAGAATAAACAATTTTATGTAGAATATATTAGCAATAAAATTCGTGCACATGACCCCGCTTACTCTAAAAATAATTGTGAATTTTCGGAATGTAGATAATAAAATAAAATACATGCATGGTCAGCGGGACTTTCCGGATTGTAGTTTATAGTTCAAAATTTGGAATATTGCAAAATAATTATTGACTTGGCAAAGCTTATAAATTTTTAATTGACTACAATCATTAATCATTGTCTTCAACAAGCGTAAATTAACGGTCATCTTCAGCGAGGTCGAGATAATCTTTCATGTATTTTGCCATCCGGAAAGCACCTTTCTTGATTCTCTTTGCGGCATACCTAAGCCTCGCCACGTAATCATTAGAAAAAATCAATAATTTTTCCCAAACGAAAGGAATCCAATATTTTATTGATTCCCATACAACAATAGCGGCTATCGTTGCCTGTTCGCCAATATGGCGTAATACAATAAAAGCTTTGTCTTCAATATATACGGCCGATGAATAAGACCAATATAGAGCATTTTCGAAGGCATTATTGATTTTCAGGCTCATGTCCAGTGCGGCATTATTAAATGAATCCAAGAAACTTATATTCTCAGACTTTTTGCTAATAGTAGTGTCTTTTGACTTCTCACCAGCTTTATCCTTTTTCTTAGGATACCAAGGGAATACTTTAACCACTTGCCCATTCTTTCTTATCTCGATAATAACATCACCTTTTGCATTAGAAGTATCAATATCAAAAGAATATCTACCATTACCTAAATCTAAAACCGAATGACGACCCAAAACCTGGGGTGGGTTGTGTGTAACAACAACTTCAAAAACATCTTTTTCAGCATGATCATAGAAATTCTTCTTATTCACTACATCAAAAATATAATGATTCGAAGATTCTTGTACAACTTCTATTTGGGTATCAATGTCACCATTTCCTATGTCAATCCAATGAGGGCCATTAGGAGTCTTTAAAGAAGCGCGTGATATAGCCTGAAGTGATTGGGCAAATTCTGATGGAATAACCGACCATTCAGCATAATGCCAAACACTAGAAACAAACAAGTAGACGGTATAGAGAATCATGCACATGACAATAAAATCTCTTAATATACTGGCAATTTTGTCACATTGTTGAGTACGTCTCTTTGCACGTTCATAACGTAAACGATCATTTCTAAGATCTATGGCACGAGCACGAAATAGTTGAAGGTCTTCATAAACTTGAGCACTATCGAATTTGATAAATTCATCCACAGTTAAGATTTTTTTTGTATAAACAGTTTCGTGACGAGAATTAGAGTCACCCATGATGTCAGAATCTTCAAGAATTTGATCAGATTTCCACATAAAAATATCGATACCATTTTCTTCTAATTTTTTTACAATAATACGTCTTTTTTGTTCACGTTCAAGTTTAGAATATCTTTGAACATTTGAAGAAATCACAGGGAATAAAGTAACTCTTTCTTGTAATTTTTTCATAGTAGGTAATAAATCAGGAGGGAAACTATTATAATCAAAAGGTAAGAAGACAACACATAAATCGACCAAATTAGAGTCATTATCAGTAATTTCGAATTGTCTTTTTAAATATTCGAAAGCTTTTTCATGAGAGCCATTTGTGAAATCAGCCTCACAAAGAGCAACACCAGAATCATCACAATATTCAACTTGAAGAGGGCTATTACGAACGGGAAAAACGACAGATCTTTTTTCAAGTCTAATGTCACCAGTAGCATTTGTATTTTCCGCTTCTTCCCAAAAGATTTGGGATAAACTATTACAAAATTTTGAGAAAGTTTTCTTTTTACACTCGCCAGAAGGATCCGAACCGATATACATGACACGAAACGTGACAGGAAAACTGAATTGATAATGCTTGTAATTTCTAAGTTTTGAATAAGGTTGAATAGGAATATCGTCATCGTCCCTTAATTGATGAGAATCATCAATAGCATCAAAAGAATCCGAAGAAGCCTCAGAATCTTCTCCTTCATTTTTGGAGAAATGTAAAATTGGGAAAACTGAAATAATATAGAAAATAAAGAAGAGAATAAAATTAAGAGGTAATTGGGAATTAAAGATATACCTAGATCTTCAGCATCATCATCGTCAAAAGAATGACCTTGAATGCTAATATTACTAGATTGGTCGGTTGCGTAAGAATCATTAACATTTCTCGGTGGACTGATAAGAACAAAATCTTGAGAAGAAGTTGTTGAAGATAAATCTGAAGAATGTGTTGAATCATTTAAAAAAGAAGTTGGGTTCCTATTTGAAAAATCATTCTCATTTGTACCCGACGTCATGATGAGACTTTCAATAGATCGGAAAATCTTCCCTTAATATGGAACTGTTGTATTAGAAACGATCAAAAAAATTATTCGAACGATTAAGTTCAAAGTATTACATGAAAAATATTGAGCAAAAGAAAAAAAAACCAAAAGAAAAATTGATAAACGATCGCTTTATTAACAACAGCATACTTAATAAATATTAAGATTTACAAAATCCTATTTATTATATAATAAACCCTCTAAAATCAAAGATTTTGCACTGTCAAGATATAGAATTAAGTAATCGTGCTCGAGACTTTAACATTCGAAAGTATTTCAAACAGAATTCAGTAAGTTTATTTCTGTACTTTACGACTCACATGTTCACTCTTTTTTAAAGCACCAAAGTTTTCTAAACCTTACAATAGTTTATGAAGGGCCAAGAAGAAAAACAGTTGTTTGCTACGGTCAGAAAGCGGAAAATATATACACTCTTTATATATTACGTAGACAAGGTGGGAACTTAATAAGGAGATGAAAGTCCGACTTTTGTAAGCGTTTGCATATAAATGTACATGGTATTGAAAATCGAGCACTGACCATCACGTGATATATTATCGCAATATGACTGGAAGATTCGTGCTAAAATAGGTGACATTAACTTTGTTAAGTCTAATAATACGAACCATTAACGTTAAACATTCATTTACAAAAAATCCAAAAAATTTGTAGGGTAAAATCAATATATTTTGTCATATTTCATCATATTTCTCATATTTCGTAGTTATTATTCAAATGTTAACAATTACATTTAAACGAGAAAAAATATATTGAATTCCGTAATTCATTTCTAATAAGCTCGCATTTGAACACGTAATCACTCATCAGTTAACAAGTTAATATGAATACTTCAACATAATTCTCTTTGCGCCTTAAAATCCTAAAATTCTTGGTATCATCATAAATCATTGTTGTAATACTGTATATATTAAATCATAAAAGTTAAAAATGAATTGAGTTCGGAAATTGTTTCGTCAAAGATGGTAAAAAGGTAACCTAAGAAATGACAATGGGACGTACTAATTTTCTGCATGTGTTACCTTTGATATACAAGTTTCACATAATTTGACCTAGATAATCTTTGATGAAAATCTCACCAGATGAAGTTAAGAATTTACAAGATTTCTTTAAAAGGGAAGCAAACGAGTACGCAAGCTGATCGTAGAGATCAGTATAAGTTACCTCTAAGAAGCTAAAGTGTACTGTACGTACGTACCTATTTTTGGTAAAATTATAACCAAGGGTCCGAGTGTAAACTTATGAATATATACGTAACGACTTGGTTCAAATATGACATGTTACACAACATATATTAAAAGTACCATGTAATTTTTGGACTACTCCCAATTGGAACTTTAACCAAAACCGCTTTATACTTTACTGGTTCATATCTTAATTAAATCAAGCATAACTAATCCAGTAATCTTTAAAAATTATATAATCAATAATTTTTTGTTCTTACTAACACAATACAATAATAACATTTCTATAACAATAACAATAAATAGTTAGCGTTAACCCGCATTCTTATTATAAAAAACAAGACTAAACAAGTTTTTTTTTTGTGATTACATAGTCACACAGAACTTGTATGCAATATAAAAAAATGATAAAATTCAATTTTACAATGTGCGTACGGTATAAAATGAAGTTGATTTTATCCCATATGTATTTAAAAATTTTCCTGCTAGGGTTCTAAAAAGGGCTTCTAAAATACAATACTACTATAGTGAAATATATGAAAAAAGTTAGGATTAGGGTTCGTTTTAGACCTTTATCAGGAACAGTACTCAAATAATTTTTTTTTAACTCCATCAAGATGCAATTCAAAAAAGTAGCCTTTTTTTATGAATCAAAAAAATGGACCCTGTGAATCAGAAAGAATGGGATTGCCAATCAAGATCGGTACTGCTGATCTATCAGATAGTATTTTTGTCACATTTAATGCTTGATGGATGTTTTTGAATACCAGATTTTTTGTAGTGTTGGATTATACTGTAATTGCTTAAAAATAAGTATATTGAATTTTGCCCACTTCAATTTTCAAGTATTTATTTTTTTATAGGAGTTTTTATTGCTTTTTTTGAGTGTAGATACTTTGCCGCAGTAATCTTAATAATTGTAATATCAACCCGTTTTAAAGAGTATTAATTAAATATAACTAAGAATCAAGAATTATTCAGATAACTTTCTTTAATACATGGCTTTGTTTAGCTCCAATTCATATAAGGCTTACAGATTTTTACCTTCCTAAATACAATACCTTACTAAATGCAAAATTTTTTAATTTTTTTATACTTGGCTATGCATTTAGAGAGAGGTCTGACTATATATAGATTTGTTAATTAGACTATAAATACAATATTATCTAAATAATTTAGATCAAAAAAATTATTATTTATAATACTATAGTGCACTATTAAAATAATATTTTTTAGTACTTCTTTTTTAAAATATCTGTGTTTTATATAGCATGTTTTTTATCAAGAATAATATCTGGGCATTTGTATAGTATTTTTCATATTGCCACATATACACACTTGTACAAAATATCTTTAATAAAATATACAGTATCTATCATCAAATAAGATGCTTATAGATATTTTGTAAGTTTTATAAATATTTTATATTCGCAGTTCCCCCTTGAACAGGCCAAAGCAGAGGTGGTTTTGGGAAATATATACTTGTTTTTAGAGGCTTAAAGTGAGGTAACGATTCTTATAAGTGGTAAATCGCCTTATATTAGGTCTTGACTAAAATATGATTTAGAGTCGGTCGCGACCTAGTATCGTGAGTGCACTATAATGGATAGTGTAGAGACCAGAACTTCGAATCAGATAGTATCGAAGTAATTTAAGGGAACGATGAATATCCATAGAACGGTCATTCACATTCTAAAATATCAAGGTATTGCAGAGGGAAGATCGCAAGGAACAAAATTCACTAAAGCAGATTAGGGTGTCTGCGGGCAACCGGGTGCGTCACACTTTTATGTTGAATACAAAGAAAAATTTAAAGAATTTTGATGAGGTGAATTTTTAAAAAATATAAAAAAAATATAAATATTTAATCTAATCTGCCTGACCAAAAAAAAGGTTAATAAGAGCATGCTATTTTTTTGGAACACAAAGAAAATTGTTTTTTTTTTGAATGCTTAATATTTTATTATAATCGTTCAGAATATTTTATATAGAGTTAAATAAATTGAGTAGAAAATCTTGATTAACCTGGTTAGGATTGTTACTTTGGTTGGTCAGAAGGCCCAAATTTATCGAAATTTGGTCTATTTCAATCGAAAGTTTTACTTTAAATCAATTAACATTTTCTGACATACGTAATCTAAGATCAGATGACTCATATAAATATTACCGATACGAATATTCTTGGTCAAACTTTCAAAGCATCTTTGCTGGCAAATAATTAAAAAAAATTTAGAAGACTTATCGTTTCGAAACTTGCCAAACACTTAAGTGTTAGCATATCTTCTAAAGTCAGGTTCTCGAGCACTTTCAAAGATATAGATGCATTGAGAAATTTCTGTCGACAAACATTAATAAAATCACGATTTTTTGGAATCTTGAGTCACATTTTTAACCCAATTGACAAATTCTTGATCATATCATGTTTTTTTTTTATCGCACTTTTCAAATTACT
Source organism: Racocetra persica (assembly GCA_910592285.1). Taxonomy (NCBI): domain Eukaryota; kingdom Fungi; phylum Glomeromycota; class Glomeromycetes; order Diversisporales; family Gigasporaceae; genus Racocetra; species Racocetra persica. The sequence goes on from CAJVQC010000869.1 coordinate 10,183, forward strand.
GTGTCCACTGATTTTCATACATCACACTAAGAATCAGAAATCTAGAAAAAAATGCCAATACGTGATTGGCTAAAAATTATTTTTAACCAATCACAGATTTGCATTTATTCTAGATTTCTGATTTCCGGTGTGATCAGTGGACGCAGTAATTTGAAAAGCGCGATAATATCATTACATTATGCTTATTATACAAATCTATTTTATATCTGGCTGACAAGAACCGCCTTTTCCATAAGTTTTTGCACAGACTAAACACGCTAAACAAAATTTAATAACATTGAACGTGTCGATATTTATAACGATAAAATTATCTGTAGAATAAGTGTTATATAGGATCTTTGCTAGAAAATGACCCTCCAAGGTCATATTGATTTGTGAATAAAAATTAAATTTACCAGCCACCTAGTTATCCAATTTGAATAAACCTTTTTTTATGGCCTCGGAGGGATATTTTCCAGCAAACCACCGATAGAGGCTCAGTCACGTGATAACCGACCTCCTGATATATTTATCTATGCAATGTAAACAGTCAACTCTCTTAATATTGAACCTACTCTATAAAAAACTTTTTAACAAATTTTATTAGCGTTCGATATAGAAACATAGTAAATTACTTTTATAGAGAACTTTTAAAAATCTTTATTATAAGAACTGACAGTTCATTATAGAAAATTAACTGTATACGTTTTTTTCTTTTCTATCAACATAAAATAGAAAGGTGCCTCATGTGTAGAAATACAAGAAAACACGATAAAAAAACGATTACAATTCATTCACATTATAGTGAAGTCCTCAGACTGGAAAAAAAATCTTCACTGTAACTTATATTGAGAGAATACTGAAACTTAATAATTCCGTAATTCAAAACTCTTCATTACATCAAGAGTTTACCATAACAAAAATAGACTGCATTTGGGCAGACTTGTTCTTTTCGTTATTTAACTCGTGAGTATATTTTAAAACTCTAAAATTTTTTATAGCAACTATCGAATTGTTAATTTGGTTCATTGAATGCAGACTTGTTTATAAATCCAATTAAAATCGAAGCTTACTATAACAACTTCTTTATAATGATCCCTGGATATGACGAACGTGAAATTTTAAGTTATATTAGTTGAGTTTGTTTTAAAACTCTACAAACTTTTGTAGCTTCTATCGTATTTATTTGCTAATTTGGTTTGTGAATGCAGATTTGTTTATCCCTTAATCCGTATGCAAAATAGGGGCAAATTTGCCCCGAATTTTTTAATATCATTTTTACATCATTTAAGTA
>CAJVQC010000870.1:0-11454 GCA_910592285.1 Racocetra persica
TTATATAGTAAAATTTTAATTTTTGGCCTATTTTATATGCCTATTTGGCTGATATTATACAAACTCAGATCTAAGTTATATCAGAGTCCTACCCAACCTATACCTATTGTATATTGTCTAGTGCTAATATCAATTACAGATCCATTTGTATAGAAATTAAATTAAAATTGTGTAGAATCGATAACCAAAAATTGTTCTAGCTTAAATGTAGATTTTCTAGTCTCAAAAATCTGGGGTGCTATAGAGTAATTAATAGGAATTGAGGGTGGTATTAGAATTTGAATAGGGTATTTAACTGCTATAGAGTAGATAAGATCCATATAGTTAGTATAAAAATTGAGATTGTGAGAAGAAATTCTTTCAAAGAATTGTGTAGAAATAATAGATGAAATATTAATAGTACAGTAGTTGCTAATTCTATTAGAGTTTAGGTGATATCCTATACATGGTTGGCATTGAACAAGTTGAAGAAGATATAGTTTGTAACAACTAGTATCAATATCAGTTTTCTAATGAGTAATAGAGATCAACTTATTGGAAAAGTATTTACAGACTTTACTAACAATAATATTATTGTTGTTATAGCTAAGTAGCCAAAGTTGTGATTTTTTGAAAATATGTGTATTGTATGCAAAGGTATTAATCTCTGGTTGTTGATATTGAGACAACAAAGTGTGATAGTAGTTATAAAATATTACTTTATCCTCTAAATATATATACCAGCTTGGTTATTTGCTTTTGGGTAGATAAAGCAATCTGGGTGACAGATGTTTTCATTCTAAGAGAACAGTATTATCAGCTGAGCATAGTTATTCAAGATAAAGCAAGTTAAAATATCTGAGTTGTTTTTTGATAAAGTTATATTTAGAGTGTTGTTGAAGAATCTTTTCTAAAGGTTGTAAATTGTATTGAATAGTATAGGGCTATTAAAAGTTAGAATTTGCAGTGATCGATATATCTAAGTGGGTAAGAAGTTAGATAATATAGAAGTTGAGGTATGTTTGTTTGGCCTGTCTATAGTTGGTTGTGGATACTAAAGTATATTAGTAGTTAGCTACAAGTTATTCTGTAGTTGCTATATTCAAATACGTGTAAAGGTGTCTAATAAGTATAGATTATTAATTTATTGTAAGAAATTAGTAATATGGAGCTGAAGTTGAATATTCCAAATATTTTTGATATTGTATAGTTATAAATTAAACATAGTGCTATTAGGAATAGATCGAGCAAGATGTGATTTATGTTTAGCTACAGTAAGGTATTTGGAAGAGATTTAGTTATATGTATTTGTAAAAGTATAATATTGTGTAGTTTATATTCCAAAATAGGAATAATGACAGTATTAATAATATAAGCAATTTGCTTATCAGTAATTTTCTTAGAGCTAGCAATATTGATAAGTTGGAATGCTTCATCTTTTATAAGTTTAGTTTGTTGAGATTGTTTATTGTCAAGAGTATACTAGTAGCCTAGAAACTTGAAAGTAGGATTCTGCAATTCAATTTGATTCAATTTGATTCGATCAAATATTCAAATCAAATCAAATTCAAATCATAGATTGATTCAATTCGATCAAATTCAAATTAACAAAATATTTGATTTGATTTAACAAATATTTAAATATTTAAATTGATTTGAAGTAAAACTATAAATTCAATAGCTATTTACACAAAATTTTATTATAATAACTGCTATTTTAATAATTAGAAAAACATTTTTTACTTAATATGCAAAATCGATTAGTTTAGTAAAATTTTGCGTAAATTGAGATTTTTGAAAAGCGATAAAATTTTTAAAATTTTTAATAATATTCAAATATTATTTGATTTGATTTGATTTGATTCGATCAAATCAAATTCAAATTAAGAATTTATTTGATTTGATTAATATTTAATTCGATTTGATTAGACTTTGAGGAACTCTACTTGAAAAGCTGATTATAGGATATTGAGTTCAATAAAAAGTTGCAGAAAGTAATAAAGTTTGTAGATTAGTTGCAGATAAATACTGATTTGATAAGGTTGATTTGGATATTTGCCATCTAGTAGAATAATATTGCAGTCTGAGTAATTAGTTTGAGGTCATCTTTGAATTGGGCAATCCAAAGTGTATCGTTCATATACTCAAGTACAGAAATAAAGATTTAAATTTCTTAATATCGAGGAGGATGCAAACAAGTTTGCTATGAGGCAGTTAATGTATAGCCAGTGAATTGAGTTGTGATTTTACTTATGAGGAAATCATAATAGATTCACCAAAACAAAAGTATTATTATTTCTCTTGGTTGATTCTATTGTTAACAAAATATGAGTTAGTAAGGCCAAAATTTGTAATAATTCTATTATGATGGTCTGTTAGTAAGTTAGTAAGTATATTTATAAGCTTAAGGATAGGGTATTTGTTTACATATTTTTTTCATACAATACGCAAATAAATATGTATGTACAACTAAATATACAATTATAATTAGTTAATTTTACAGATCATTAAATTTTGATTGGTTTATTTTCATGCCATATACAAACAAATAGTAAACAAATATCCTACCCTTAAGTGGCATATTAATGTGTTTGAGAGATCTATAAAATAGTTCTAGATTAACAGAATTATATACTTTGCTTATATCTTGCGATATGAGCCAAAGTTGTTTAGAGTTGCAAGATGTCTTTTTAATAATATTATTAAGGATATAAATAGAGATAGTTATACTATTTCCAGATAAAGCAATATAGTTATATAGTAAAAAAATATGATGTTGAGTAAAAAAACTGTTTAAGCAGTCTGTTAAGACACAGGTCGAATGAAAACATATTGGGATATATATAGCTAGTAAAATGTCAGTTTCATATCAGGATCCTGATATAAATCTGATAGTAGTAAAGATAAATTGGAAAAATATTGAATAATATGATATTCATATCAGAAGATCAAAATAAAACAAAATTATACTATAGATAAGAGAAATTGATCAGAAATAAATCAGAACTACCGATAGTTTTATTGCTAAGTCAAAAATTGCCTGATATAGTATTTATAAGCAGTGTTTAAAATTGGCATGCACAAGGTGCATATGTGCAAGAATTTTTTTAAATATGCAAGAATTTTACAAAAAAAAATGCATAGTTGTGCAAGAAAAATTTGAGAAAATTTAAGATTTTTATATATAAATTAGGTGTTTTTTTTCTTTTTCTTGCACAAATTATAATTTGTGCAAGAAAAAAATTTTTTTTAATGCACTAGACAAAAGTGTGCAATAGGTTTTAGATCTAAATTTTAAACACTGCTTATAAGTATCAACAAATTTAATTGCTATAATACAATATTGGTAAAGTATCAGGTCTACTGATAGTTCTATCGTTAAATCGAAAGTTGCCTGATATTGTATTTATAAACATTAATAAATTTAATGCTATGAAACAATATTAGAAAAGATATCATATTTTTTTATAATTTTATATATAAAATTTTCTATTAACAGGGATAACTGACATATATTCTCTCAGAGATTTTTTTTTGACTTTAACTGTTCCCAAAATAAATCGACATAAAATATTATGCAACGGAATTATGCAATCTCTACTTAAACTATAGAAATCATTATTCCATAATTCGATATTACAAATATTATCAATTTGATAATGAAATCTTGTCTTTTGGTCGTTAACAGTACGGTACCATCTGACAAATGCTAGTATGTGCTCCTTTTGACCTTCTGGTAGTTGTATTTTGTATTTAAAATAATACTGTACGATGCCTAGATATATATCAGTTGAATTGTTTTCTAATATAAACTTAGCGAGTATTTTAGCCAACTTGTTATGTCTCTTCGAGTAAGTAGACCCAAAAACTTTGTCACCAATCTTTATCCTTCTATAAATAGTTATAGTAGGTAATACCAGTATAGCTTTCAAATTATCTATATTAATTTCAGATAAAGAAACAAAGTCATAATTATATACATTTTTATAATACTTAGTTAGTAATGCCGATATTTCTTTTAGAAGTTTTTGTCGCTTCTTTATTGGCCCTAATAATTTACTCAGAAATGGTTCAGAGCCTGTACCAGATTTTTTTTCAATGTTTACAGACATTGAAAGAAACTCTCAGCAGTCATTTCTATCATGAATAGCAAGACTGCCATTCATTATTTTTTGCTCAATAAACTGTAAACAAGCTTGTAAATGGCCTTCAGCATGTGACGATAGCTTATCCAATAGAGTACAATACTGCATAATTTTAAGTAATCAGGTTCTATCCTTCTATTACTGTTGTTAAATGACACTGTTAATAAAGCATAATTTTTATTAAGTTATCAGCTATTTAATATGACTATTGAGAAAGATTTTCAGATAATCGAGATATTTCGATCATCTGAAAATTCTTGGATATCTCAGAAATAATGATAATAGCTATAAAATTCAACTTACTTAACAAGCCGTTCATCCTTTCATAATCGAAATACCAAAATGCATACAATGGTCTGTAGTCTATAACACATTTACATATATGTAAATATAAATGTAAATTAGGTGTTATTTTTTCAGGTCCATATTTTTTTTTAATAAGTTTCACTGTTTTAAGAAAAGATTAGTGAGCCTCCTCTAAACCATCCTTGGACACAATTCAGTATACTAGAATAGAACATGCACGAACAAAATAATTTAAAATTTGATGATCATCCTCACATAGTAAGTCCTAAGTAATTGATGTTGCATACACCAAAATGAAAGTCTTTTATTGATCTGCAGTAAACCCGAAAAAGCCTTCGCCCAACGCAATTTTGTATGAGATTCTGCCAATATCTGTTGGAACCATTATTTTTTTAGCCTAACTTTCTATTAGGGCAAGATCATGTGGTGTTAGAATCCCTTCAATCTATAATTTAACGATCTATTTAGCAATACCTAAAAATAGGCAATGCATAGAATCTATTACAAGAAACTGAACAGAATTAAAGTATGGAAGATAATAAATTTCAGACCATCGAACGAAGGTTTCAGATATGTGTCTTCTTCTAGTATTATCTGTGACACAATTCTTCTACATGATGGTATTTTGTCAAATTTCATCAATATCTCTTTCAACAAACCATTGACTCATATTGGCAAATTCACCAAAGTTAGATTGATTCCTTTCATCAAAATTGGCCTGCTTTAGGCACTGATGACAAGCAATCCAGGCTGATATATGTCTATATAATTTTCTTGCAGCTGGGATGTTACAAGAACAACAAATAACTGTAGCTCTGATAAATTTGCCAGTAGAGCTTTATGCGTACTTGCCAATTCGATACCTAAATTTATTATATTTGTAATAATAATAAATATTTAATAAATATATATATAAATTTACTGCATTATCTAAAAATAATGCCCAGGTGTAGGTTAAAAAATTCGCCTGAATTAAGCTTAATTCGGCTTTAATCTGGGCCAAAATTTAACCTGCACCTGGGTGATATTTTAAGGTAATAAGATAATATAAAATTTTTACCATTTCACAACTTGACTAATTGATCTATTAAAGGTGCCAAATAATGGTTTAATTAGTATAATTTAGGTTTGTTAGGTCTGGGTATTAACACTAATATCAATATGTTAGATGGCTTAAATCGCTCATCACGTGAAAGATTACAAATGATGCCGTAGATTGCCTGACACTATAATATGAGCTATCATAGAGTTAAAACCTATTAAGATTAAGCATTAGACCTAAATTACTATCTGATAGCTCTTTCTGGAAGTAAGGTAGATTTTCTCGAGGATCTTGAAAAGTTTTCTAAATTCTATCATCATATATGTCAGTAAGTCGATTTAGATAATCAATCCTTTCTGCCCATTTTCTACATGACACTTCAAATCTCTTTCGGTTAAACAACAATTGAAATTAGTATTTTAAAGAAACTATTAGATAGATTAAACCATTATTTGGCACCTTTAATAGATCAATTAGTCAAGTTGTGAAATGGTAAAAATTTTATATTATCTTATTACCTTAAAATATCACCCAGGTGCAGGTTAAATTTTGGCCCAGATTAAAGCCGAATTAAGCTTAATTCAGGCGAATTTTTTAACCTACACCTGGGCATTATTTTTAGATAATGCAGTAAATTTATATATATATTTATTAAATATTTATTATTATTACAAATATAATAAATTTAGGTATCGAATTGGCAAGTACGCATAAAGCTCTACTGGCAAATTTATCAGAGCTACAGTTATTTGTTGTTCTTGTAACATCCCAGCTGCAAGAAAATTATATAGACATATATCAGCCTGGATTGCTTGTCATCAGTGCCTAAAGCAGGCCAATTTTGATGAAAGGAATCAATCTAACTTTGGTGAATTTGCCAATATGAGTCAATGGTTTGTTGAAAGAGATATTGATGAAATTTGACAAAATACCATCATGTAGAAGAATTGTGTCACAGATAATACTAGAAGAAGACACATATCTGAAACCTTCGTTCGATGGTCTGAAATTTATTATCTTCCATACTTTAATTCTGTTCAGTTTCTTGTAATAGATTCTATGCATTGCCTATTTTTAGGTATTGCTAAATAGATCGTTAAATTATAGATTGAAGGGATTCTAACACCACATGATCTTGCCCTAATAGAAAGTTAGGCTAAAAAAATAATGGTTCCAACAGATATTGGCAGAATCTCATACAAAATTGCGTTGGGCGAAGGCTTTTTCGGGTTTACTGCAGATCAATAAAAGACTTTCATTTTGGTGTATGCAACATCAATTACTTAGGACTTACTATGTGAGGATGATCATCAAATTTTAAATTATTTTGTTCGTGCATGTTCTATTCTAGTATACTGAATTGTGTCCAAGGATGGTTTAGAGGAGGCTCACTAATCTTTTCTTAAAACAGTGAAACTTATTAAAAAAAAATATGGACCTGAAAAAATAACACCTAATTTACATTTATATTTACATATATGTAAATGTGTTATAGACTACAGACCATTGTATGCATTTTGGTATTTCGATTATGAAAGGATGAACGGCTTGTTAAGTAAGTTGAATTTTATAGCTATTATCATTATTTCTGAGATATCCAAGAATTTTCAGATGATCGAAATATCTCGATTATCTGAAAATCTTTCTCAATAGTCATATTAAATAGCTGATAACTTAATAAAAATTATGCTTTATTAACAGTGTCATTTAACAACAGTAATAGAAGGATAGAACCTGATTACTTAAAATTATGCAGTATTGTACTCTATTGGATAAGCTATCGTCACATGCTGAAGGCCATTTACAAGCTTGTTTACAGTTTATTGAGCAAAAAATAATGAATGGCAGTCTTGCTATTCATGATAGAAATGACTGCTGAGAGTTTCTTTCAATGTCTGTAAACATTGAAAAAAAATCTGGTACAGGCTCTGAACCATTTCTGAGTAAATTATTAGGGCCAATAAAGAAGCGACAAAAACTTCTAAAAGAAATATCGGCATTACTAACTAAGTATTATAAAAATGTATATAATTATGACTTTGTTTCTTTATCTGAAATTAATATAGATAATTTGAAAGCTATACTGGTATTACCTACTATAACTATTTATAGAAGGATAAAGATTGGTGACAAAGTTTTTGGGTCTACTTACTCGAAGAGACATAACAAGTTGGCTAAAATACTCGCTAAGTTTATATTAGAAAACAATTCAACTGATATATATCTAGGCATCGTACAGTATTATTTTAAATACAAAATACAACTACCAGAAGGTCAAAAGGAGCACATACTAGCATTTGTCAGATGGTACCGTACTGTTAACGACCAAAAGACAAGATTTCATTATCAAATTGATAATATTTGTAATATCGAATTATGGAATAATGATTTCTATAGTTTAAGTAGAGATTGCATAATTCCGTTGCATAATATTTTATGTCGATTTATTTTGGGAACAGTTAAAGTCAAAAAAAAATCTCTGAGAGAATATATGTCAGTTATCCCTGTTAATAGAAAATTTTATATATAAAATTATAAAAAAATATGATATCTTTTCTAATATTGTTTCATAGCATTAAATTTATTAATGTTTATAAATACAATATCAGGCAACTTTCGATTTAACGATAGAACTATCAGTAGACCTGATACTTTACCAATATTGTATTATAGCAATTAAATTTGTTGATACTTATAAGCAGTGTTTAAAATTTAGATCTAAAACCTATTGCACACTTTTGTCTAGTGCATTAAAAAAAATTTTTTTCTTGCACAAATTATAATTTGTGCAAGAAAAAGAAAAAAAACACCTAATTTATATATAAAAATCTTAAATTTTCTCAAATTTTTCTTGCACAACTATGCATTTTTTTTTGTAAAATTCTTGCATATTTAAAAAAATTCTTGCACATATGCACCTTGTGCATGCCAATTTTAAACACTGCTTATAAATACTATATCAGGCAATTTTTGACTTAGCAATAAAACTATCGGTAGTTCTGATTTATTTCTGATCAATTTCTCTTATCTATAGTATAATTTTGTTTTATTTTGATCTTCTGATATGAATATCATATTATTCAATATTTTTCCAATTTATCTTTACTACTATCAGATTTATATCAGGATCCTGATATGAAACTGACATTTTACTAGCTATATATATCCCAATATGTTTTCATTCGACCTGTGTCTTAACAGACTGCTTAAACAGTTTTTTTACTCAACATCATATTTTTTTACTATATAACTATATTGCTTTATCTGGAAATAGTATAACTATCTCTATTTATATCCTTAATAATATTATTAAAAAGACATCTTGCAACTCTAAACAACTTTGGCTCATATCGCAAGATATAAGCAAAGTATATAATTCTGTTAATCTAGAACTATTTTATAGATCTCTCAAACACATTAATATGCCACTTAAGGGTAGGATATTTGTTTACTATTTGTTTGTATATGGCATGAAAATAAACCAATCAAAATTTAATGATCTGTAAAATTAACTAATTATAATTGTATATTTAGTTGTACATACATATTTATTTGCGTATTGTATGAAAAAAATATGTAAACAAATACCCTATCCTTAAGCTTATAAATATACTTACTAACTTACTAACAGACCATCATAATAGAATTATTACAAATTTTGGCCTTACTAACTCATATTTTGTTAACAATAGAATCAACCAAGAGAAATAATAATACTTTTGTTTTGGTGAATCTATTATGATTTCCTCATAAGTAAAATCACAACTCAATTCACTGGCTATACATTAACTGCCTCATAGCAAACTTGTTTGCATCCTCCTCGATATTAAGAAATTTAAATCTTTATTTCTGTACTTGAGTATATGAACGATACACTTTGGATTGCCCAATTCAAAGATGACCTCAAACTAATTACTCAGACTGCAATATTATTCTACTAGATGGCAAATATCCAAATCAACCTTATCAAATCAGTATTTATCTGCAACTAATCTACAAACTTTATTACTTTCTGCAACTTTTTATTGAACTCAATATCCTATAATCAGCTTTTCAAGTAGAGTTCCTCAAAGTCTAATCAAATCGAATTAAATATTAATCAAATCAAATAAATTCTTAATTTGAATTTGATTTGATCGAATCAAATCAAATCAAATCAAATAATATTTGAATATTATTAAAAATTTTAAAAATTTTATCGCTTTTCAAAAATCTCAATTTACGCAAAATTTTACTAAACTAATCGATTTTGCATATTAAGTAAAAAATGTTTTTCTAATTATTAAAATAGCAGTTATTATAATAAAATTTTGTGTAAATAGCTATTGAATTTATAGTTTTACTTCAAATCAATTTAAATATTTAAATATTTGTTAAATCAAATCAAATATTTTGTTAATTTGAATTTGATCGAATTGAATCAATCTATGATTTGAATTTGATTTGATTTGAATATTTGATCGAATCAAATTGAATCAAATTGAATTGCAGAATCCTACTTTCAAGTTTCTAGGCTACTAGTATACTCTTGACAATAAACAATCTCAACAAACTAAACTTATAAAAGATGAAGCATTCCAACTTATCAATATTGCTAGCTCTAAGAAAATTACTGATAAGCAAATTGCTTATATTATTAATACTGTCATTATTCCTATTTTGGAATATAAACTACACAATATTATACTTTTACAAATACATATAACTAAATCTCTTCCAAATACCTTACTGTAGCTAAACATAAATCACATCTTGCTCGATCTATTCCTAATAGCACTATGTTTAATTTATAACTATACAATATCAAAAATATTTGGAATATTCAACTTCAGCTCCATATTACTAATTTCTTACAATAAATTAATAATCTATACTTATTAGACACCTTTACACGTATTTGAATATAGCAACTACAGAATAACTTGTAGCTAACTACTAATATACTTTAGTATCCACAACCAACTATAGACAGGCCAAACAAACATACCTCAACTTCTATATTATCTAACTTCTTACCCACTTAGATATATCGATCACTGCAAATTCTAACTTTTAATAGCCCTATACTATTCAATACAATTTACAACCTTTAGAAAAGATTCTTCAACAACACTCTAAATATAACTTTATCAAAAAACAACTCAGATATTTTAACTTGCTTTATCTTGAATAACTATGCTCAGCTGATAATACTGTTCTCTTAGAATGAAAACATCTGTCACCCAGATTGCTTTATCTACCCAAAAGCAAATAACCAAGCTGGTATATATATTTAGAGGATAAAGTAATATTTTATAACTACTATCACACTTTGTTGTCTCAATATCAACAACCAGAGATTAATACCTTTGCATACAATACACATATTTTCAAAAAATCACAACTTTGGCTACTTAGCTATAACAACAATAATATTATTGTTAGTAAAGTCTGTAAATACTTTTCCAATAAGTTGATCTCTATTACTCATTAGAAAACTGATATTGATACTAGTTGTTACAAACTATATCTTCTTCAACTTGTTCAATGCCAACCATGTATAGGATATCACCTAAACTCTAATAGAATTAGCAACTACTGTACTATTAATATTTCATCTATTATTTCTACACAATTCTTTGAAAGAATTTCTTCTCACAATCTCAATTTTTATACTAACTATATGGATCTTATCTACTCTATAGCAGTTAAATACCCTATTCAAATTCTAATACCACCCTCAATTCCTATTAATTACTCTATAGCACCCCAGATTTTTGAGACTAGAAAATCTACATTTAAGCTAGAACAATTTTTGGTTATCGATTCTACACAATTTTAATTTAATTTCTATACAAATGGATCTGTAATTGATATTAGCACTAGACAATATACAATAGGTATAGGTTGGGTAGGACTCTGATATAACTTAGATCTGAGTTTGTATAATATCAGCCAAATAGGCATATAAAATAGGCCAAAAATTAAAATTTTACTATATAA
>CAJVQC010000871.1:0-11445 GCA_910592285.1 Racocetra persica
TTAGTAAAATACCCCAGTCTAGTTATAAATTGTCATCTAAATTAATAACATCTACACAATCCCAATCTGTTTCTTCATAATCAGCTCCTCAGCAAATACAGCCATCACAACCATTGCAGACATCTCAACCTTATTATAGACTACAACCTCCTGGCACATATCAAAAAATACAAGAAATATTAATGAATAGATTTGTACAATGGATTACTAGGGGGTTTCGGAATTTGTTCCTATCTCCAAGCCTGATTTGCCTCCAAAACCAGTAATAAAAAAAGTTGAAGTTGACTCTGATGAAGAGCTTGCCAATCTCATACAAAAGCAATTAAAATTACATGTAGGCAAAGCTGTTAAAAAAGCGGTGAAGTTGTATTACAGATGTTCTATTTGCAATAAAACTGGACATAATTCTCGCAATTGTCCTAAAAATAAAAAAAAGAGCAGGTCTAAAAATAATTCCAAAAAGAAAGGTAAGGTCAATATCGCTACTGTAGATTCAAGTTCTGAATCAGGTTCAGATTCTAATACTTCTAATAATGAATCTGATTCTGGCTCTGAATCTGGATCTGATTCTGGAAAATCCTCAGTTAAATCTGAATCTGAAAGTGACGTTAAGGTTCATATTACTAAAGTAAAAAAAAGTAAAGCGTAAGAGCAACTCTACAAAATCACTATCTAGAAAGAAATCAAAGCAACCCAAAATCAAAAAAGAGGAACAAGATGGAAATCTATCTAAGCCCTGCAAGAAGAACAAGAAAGAGACCTCCACTTCTAGTAAGTTCCAAAATAAATCAACTATTCTTGAACAGAATATTTGGCGAATTTTGTTAGATATGCTTGAAAAGGTTTTACTTCTAAACCAATTGGAAAAACTTAAATCTGAAAATAAAAACTTAACTATTCCAGATTTCATAAACTATCGAGAGCTGGTTCCAAAAATTTTTAAATCAGATGGGGAAGAGGATATTATAGATGATCTCATGGAAATTGATTTTGTCTATAGAAAAGAGCCAGCCACAGATGTTGCAACTGCAAAATATAAAATTAAACATTTAATTATTCCTGGTGCAGGGCTTGATTCTTGTGCAAATTTTCTAGTTATGACCGAGGATATTGCTAAGCATGCAAAGCTATTAATTGATACAAAGGAAAAACATGATTTTAGTGGAGTTGCTACAACCCCTACTGAATCTATTAGAACTGTATGCAATGTACCTGTGATATTTGCTTCCGGATGTACTATATATTTTGATTTTGCAGTAGTTAGATATCCAAAGCCAATGTTAATCTTACCTAATATATTACTCAATAAGTATGATTATGATTTACTTGCATCGAAACGTAAGTTAAAACTGATATGCAATGGTAAGAAGTTTTTTATTCTGATCAATATGCATAAGGTGAAAAATAAATTAGAAATGAACTACATGACTATAGTTAAAGATGGTAAGTCTTCAATACCAGACCAAATTTCTCAGGAGGTCGATAGTAATGAGAGGAATGAACTATTGGAGGAATGGTATGCTCCTGTGAGTTTTAGCTTAGAATCTACCAATTCGATTTTAAAAAAAAATGTGTAAATTGCGAGAGATATGAGAAAAAAATGTCTGATACAACAAAAATTATCACTAATCTTAATACTTTTATTTATCACTATATTGGATTACCTGGTAAAGAAAATAGAAAGTAGGCTCAAAGAGCTATTGCTTTGCAGTAGAATAGACAAAATTCAGAGTTTATAACTCATCAATTTTATATTTTAAATTTGATAAATTTTTCTTACCTTCTTCTACTGCATGTCTAAAAGAGGCTAGTATACCTGTAGAATATAAGGGCTTTCTATCTATTTTTTCTATTGGATCTTTGGCAATAACAGATAAGTTAGATATTCGATCAGATTTAGATTTCTTTGTTTTTGTTAGCTTATTTGACTATATAGGATCTTGTGATATACTATTATTTGAAGAAGAGACAGAGCCTTAAGGAAGCTGAGCTTCGAGTCTTTGACTCATTTCCCATTTCATCATCTAATAACCTGCATAGTAATGGAACTTTGTCTCTATCTAAAGATTGAGATTCTATATGAAAGACGTTTACAGCAGAATTTGATACATTAGCATTTTGATCAGAATCAATATCATCATCATATAAGTAAGATATAGGTTGATCCCAGAAAACTCTATTAGATTCCTCTTCTCTCCAAATCTGATAAATATGTTTTGTTGATGTTTTATACTTATCCGTCAACTCATTTAAAATTTTATATCTTGGTTTTATATCACGACAATGCATAATATATGAATAATCTTCAGGTGTAAATAAAGATGCATCAAATCGTATATGTGGTCTAAGCATAGTAATAAATGTAAATAGTATTTTTTTTTTCTTTGTAAAAATACAAGATATTTATATCTAACAAAAAATATATAATATATAGAAAAAATATAATATATCGAATATATATATCTTATACTTATTTATTATACATATATCCTATCTGATATATTATAACAGATGTATATATTCTATATGATATATCATACTTAAAATACATATACATTCAAAAAGATATAATATATTCGATGTTATTTTTTTTGACAAATCAAATTTTATTAATAATATGGACAACAAATGTAATATTGAGAAGAAGTTGCAATATGGCGCAAATATTATATCTGAATTAAATGCTTGCAATAAAACATTGCGAGCTGATCAATTAAAACAAAATAAGAAGTGGGATCAGAAAAGAAAACAGTGGGAACAGGAGAGAAAAAAATGAAGTCAGAAACTAGGTAGGTCTAATGCTATAATCCAGAAATTACGTACTCATGATTTCGAACTCATTGATGAAGCTAGACATTTGCAGATTGAAAACGCTAATAAAGACATTTTTCTTGCAAAGTCCAAAGCTGAGAATGATATAAAATCTAAGAAAATCAAATCATTCGAGTCTATGATTAAGATATTGGAAAGTAAGTTATCTTCAGCCCAGAAAGATGTGATTTTGATTCAAAGTGACTTATCGAAAAAAGAAACTGAGATCACGTCTCTGAAATCCAAAATAGCTGAATTAGAAAATATAAAGAGCGAATTGGAAGAGGCGAAGCCTTGAGACTATGTTTCATCGAAGGTCAATGAGCTTGAGTGTCTGAAATCGGAGACTATATCGAAACCTGTGATCGGTGGGAATGTCGAGGAACAGAGCTCCATTATTTCTACAATAAAAAATAGATTGAACTCTAGTAATATTTCTGTAGTTAGTGAGGAATCAGAGATTCGAGGCTATGCCTCACCTAGTCAGTTTATAACTACCTCTAACAATAAAAATCTTAGTAAATATTTTATACATGGAGGTTCAAAGAACTATTGCTCTGCAATAAAAAATATAGATCCAATAAAAAAAAATAATAGTAATATTTCGACGTATACTAGGCCTTTAGACGCCTCAAAGAGGCATGATGAGATTACCGAACTATCAAAAAATAATACCAAGGTCAACTCCAAGAGAAGTGATGATGAAATTGATATTAGTAAAACTAACAACAATGTATTCCAAGAAATACTGATTGTGGCTTCATACCTTGTACAGCCAGAAAATAATCTGTTCTCTTTGATTAAATCGAATGCCCAGATGAGACCTGGTCCTGAGACTTTGCCTCTTCTGATAGAAGGAATAGAAGCGATGAGACCTAGTATCAAAACTCTGCCTCTTCCTGCTATGGCAAGCACTTTGATGTCACCTCTATCGGCATATATTTTTCTTGCTCTGTTAATTATTGCGGTTGTGTGGTTTGTGAGATGCATATAGAATATAGATAGGCTCGAAGCACCATTGCTCTGCAGGCTTGAAGGAGTGACTCTAAAGGGTCATAAAAAAAGTGATTGATTGCGGGATATGTGGATCGGGTAACCAAGACTATCTATATGAACTTCATTACTTGATTCTGGATATTTTATATAAAATAACTATTAGTTTTTTTCGAACTTTAGAGAAAAAAGAAAAAAGAGCGCGAGAGCATAAATAAAGTCACTTTCTTGAAATATAAACGCAACTTTGAGGCTAAAATGAAGGTCCATACTACTCCATACAAAAAAAGATTAAAAAATCAATCTTTAGCTCTTATCGAATATATATAACCTAACTAAATAGTAATTGCTATATCCGGCTAGTTATTCATCTCAGGTAGGGGTGATTTTTGTTACCTCTTACAATTAATATAAAAAAAAATTCAAATAAAAAATTAATATTCTGATACCTGGATCATATAAAGAGGTTTTTGTGTTGTGTAATTTCACATAAGTACTTTTGATATAATGTAAGGTAATTTATCCAATAACCATTTTTGGGTTGTGTATTTTTGATCAAGATAAAATTATGCTTTGGGTATCTACCAAATATATATTATAAAATTATGCTTTGGGTGTCTACCAAATATATATTATAAAATTATACTTTGGACGTCTACCAAATATATATAAAATCCCAAAGTATTTTTAACATAAAGTGATAGTATTCGAAAGTATTAACTATGCAAGAAAGATTTCTAGGATCGTAAAACATAGTATACTGCCGGTAGTCACCCAAAGTAAAATTATTATAGATTATAAAAATTATGCTTTGGACGTCTACCAAATAACTGCTAACAATTGCTAACAATTTAGCACTACGTGCCTCATCATCGGGTGATAATCGAATGAATTATACGAAGCTAACAACTGCTAATGAGCAGTCTATAAATGTCTCATCTTTGACGAGGCAAACGCAAAATGTATATTACTCAAATAACGACGCAAGTGTGAATCATTCGTCACTCGAATGATAGAGCAAATACTAATATATCTGACGACGCAAGCACGAATCGTTTGTCACTCAAATGATGGGTAAATACTAATATATCTCTGACAACACAACGTGAATCATTCATCACTTGAATGATGGAGCGAATACTAATATATCTCTGACGACACAAGCACGAATTATTTGTCACTCGAATGATGACATAAATGCAAAATGCTCGTCATACCTGAGACTATAATAGTCTAATCTAAGTCGTTTTGTGTTTATATAAACAAAAAATGACTTACAATACAAATTAACAATGGTATCTTGTTAATTATTAGTGTAATAATAGCCTTAAAATTTTTTAGATAAATTAATACTTCTCAATAAATAAGCATCATTATATAAAATAATCTATAAAATTTAATAGCTATAAAAAAGTTTTACAATGTTACAGATTTTTTTGTAAATTTAGTAATTTTGGATATCTTTAGGATTCTTGAACCATAGTTGGATCAATTAGAAAGCCCAAATTCCATTATATAAAAAATTCTATTTTTAGACTTGGTTTTACTTTGTGTCACTTATATTTCGACATTTGGATATTTAAAACTATACTTCAAATTAGCATTCCCAATAATTTTTCTATAGTTTTTATCTCATTTCATTCAATTTGTTTCAACTTCAGTTTTATATTTTATGTTTCGGCCTCATTTCGCTTGGCATAACAATGACTTTACACAGAAGTAACATTTACCGATAATATCATGTTGCATACTCAAGTTTTAATCAAGATTTATGGTTACATGAATACAATCTAAACTTAGAAATGACTATAAATTCTTTCACTATGCGTACGTACGTACGTACGTATGTACAAGCTTCATTATAGTCTGATGATCAGTGATTATCAAATAATAAAGTCAATAAAAGTCAAACAAAAAAAATATGTAAAATTGGTGGTTCAAGGACATATAGAAGCAAAATACAATAATTATTGCAATTTCGGAAATCGTAGCTAGAGGTTACTAACTAAAGCAAGATGCTAAAAGCTAATACGTTATATAAAAAGCAAAATGTCTTTTTTCAGATGTCATTTTGACAATACATAAAGAAATCTGCGATCTTATTATAGTACTCCAAGTACTATTCAAATTTCTTGAATAATATCCTTCTGTGTACTAATTACGGGGGATGGTACTATAATGAGGGTACTTTACATAGTTTAATATTATATTGTTTATTAATAAGGATTTCAGATATAAATATTATATATCAAACTATATGTATATACCCGGACTTTTTTCTTCTGGATCAGGATGTACCCGGGTCTCTTTAATGGAAATATTGTATACACTATAGTCAGTGGTGTACAGTATTTTGTAACCACCACCCTAGCGTCACCAACTAGTTCAAGACCAGGTGTATCATAAAATTAAAGCACAAAATACACTCAAATTAGAATGTTATCTGCTTCACGTAACATAAAATACTGTAGTTCTTTAAATAACTTGTTAAAAATGGATATATTAATTTTTTTTTAGTAACTTTATTTAAAAGATATTAATAACAAGTTTGATTGAATTAAAAAATCATTCTCGAAACAAATAGTTGCTTCTAAGCAATGTTTTAATCATAAATTCCGTTTATGAGTATTAAAATAGTAATCTTTATATTACTGATTGCCATTATTGAAGTATATTCTTAAATTATTATTAATAAGTTTAATAGTCACATATCAAAAAGTAATTATAGGAATACTATAATGAGCAAATCTATTAAGCAGATTTGAGCATTTTAAGCAAAATCTAACGTCGGCAGCGAAATTTTCTTGGGCTAGTGATGCTGGGGTTCTACGTAGTAATTTGTTGCGTAAATACAAATTTCTGACATATTTTTCTTACGTAGCATAAAGGCACCCATGATTATCAAGTAATTTGTTGGTTTGTTATGTAGTGCACTCTGCATGAACTGAACTTTCTGATGATTGCAGATTCCAGATATATATATTTATTTATACAAGTTAGTACGTACGTATATCTGACGCACATTCTAGTGTATATGTATGCTATACGATTTTTTAATTTTTTAATTAATGTAAGCAGGTTATTTACGATCATCACTAATGGCGATTTTTTATTTGAAACAATGCAATATTTTTGTTACATAAATGCAATCTGATTATACGTAGTATATTCATACAAGTCATACAAGTTAGTATTTCTGACGCATATTATCACTTTTTTAATATAGGGTATGCAATAGCCTATTAAATTAAATATAGAGTTGCGAATGTTTTATTCCTGTAGATTTGTGTCGAAACAAAACAATAGCTTGAAATTTGAATAATAAATAGTTTGTTGATAGATGCATTCTGCAATAGTCAGAACTTCTGACGGATTGACGGTATTACATTTCAAAAATAGGAAATTATTCCTATATATTTTCGGGTATAAAATAGTTACAAAAATGGCTCTATTACAGTGTACGTAGCCATAACTTCACTTTTTAAGAAACAATATAACTTGGCCTGCTAGTTAGGTCAAAGAGCCCTGTCTATGATTTTAATAGGCTGTTACACACCTTAACGCAACGTATATTATACTATATACATTAATATTTAGGTAATACGTACGTGCTTTTTTTATACTTATTATGTTATTTTATTCGTGGTTTTTGTATAGTTTAATATATAGATATGATATACGCTAGAAATTGGACCAAGGATTCTTTTTGTATAGTAACTATTAGCGCTTTGTCGAAGATAAAGACGGTCTTGATTTTCATTTGAAAGTTACATTATTTAATTGTGATGAAACAAGTCCTGCATAAAAAATGACGCCTTTTTTTTTTTTTTTTTTTAATGTCACGCGTCCTTTTCAAAGACATGAAAAAACATGAGTTTTCTCTAAATATAAAAGGCCTTCTCTTGACGTCTTCATCTAATATCATTCTTGTTTACTACTCACAATATTTATAATATTACTACTATTACCAGAGGAATTTAAACTTTTCACGCACAGATTAGATATCTTGAATGTCTCAATTAAGTAAACCAAAAAGACCACATACTAATGCAAGTCTAGCATGTAAAAATTGTCGAGCGAGTCACCGAAGATGCGAAAGACTTTCTAAAGAGGACATATGTGCATACTGTAAAAACCACAGGCTTCATTGTACTTATACCTGGGGTAAAAAACGCGGGCCAAAGCCTAGATTTCCTAATTTTCAATCTCCTCTCAATATTAAATTTCGTAAAACCAATATTGAAGAATCCCAATTTTCTTCACATCTTTATAACAATATCATTACAATACCCTTTTTTAAAACTACTGATGCGTTTATTGATCAAAAATTTGCACCAAATAATCAAAATATCACACCCACTAACTCTTATGAAACTACTACCGAAGAATTTCAAGCCTCCTATTTAAACTTTGAAACCGCACATACTTGTACTATTGGAACTACTGAGGAGTTCGTTGACCTAGGGCTAGTGTTAAATAATCAAAATACCACGCCAATTTACTTTTATGATATTGCTACTGAAGAATTCCAATTCCCTTCATCAAATTTTGAAAATTTATATCCTTATGATGGTGTTAGAACTACTGAAGTATTTATTGATCAAGAACAAGCTCCAAATAATTCCTTATGAAATTACTAATGAAGAGTTTCAGTTTTTCTATTCGAACTTAGAAACTACATATACTTACACTATTCCTTCTTTCGGTGCGTTCGTTAGTCAAGGACTATTTCAAACCATTAAAATACCACGTCAATTAACTCTTATAAAATTGTTACTGAAGGATTCTAATCTCCTTGTTAAAATTTTGGAATTTCAAGCCCTTATAATAGTGTTATTACAACACTTTTTAAAACTGTCAGAGCATTTATTAAAAAAACTCACCAATTAATCAAAATGCCACATCATTAACTTAATGAACTTATTACAGAAGAATTCCGATTCTTTAATTAAACTTCGGAACCTTTCATACTTATAATAATATTATTACTACTTCACCCTTTTGGGATTACTGAAGCATCCATTAGCCGGCAATATTAAATAATCAAATTACTTACGAATTTTATGAAGAGCTCTTATCTCTAATTAAACTTTGAAACTTTCCATCCTTATTACAAACCCTATCAGAATTACTAAAGGAGTTCATTGATCAAGAATCAATACCGATTAATATACAGTAGATTAATTTTTATTATAAACCGAAATAAGATTTGTTAATTTTTCTCCGAGTGATGTCATTTGATCATATTAAAGCATTTCTTGAACGTGTGCAAGGTTAGCGACGTAGTAATTATCCATATATCAATATTATATTTTAATTTTAGTGTAATGACAAAGGATATACTATAAAGAAAATTTTGGCTTAAAGATTTTTTTTACGAACATTTACTATCTTAGTTTATGGATTAAATGCATACTTATTTTTTATTATATTAGTTACCATGTCTACTTGTAAGTTATTTGCCTTTTTGCTCATCATAAATCTTATATTTTATGAATTCCTTTTATATTGTATTTCGAAACACTCGTAATTTAAATTTTGTTTAATATTGTATGGCATGAAAAAAATGTCAATAAAATTACTATATTTTGTACTTATTTATAGAAATATCGATAACAAAATTTCTAATAAATTTAAGGATCCTTTATACGAATTCATATAGCCAGTTTGTATTTAGTTGAGTTAGAGGTTGGATCTGTTATCCGTTGGATACTTAATGTAATAGTAAAATCCGTCCGGTATCCATTAAATTAATATGAAAACGGATAACTGATTCAAGCTCTTGTTGGAAATTTCAAAATATCATTGATATACTACCCATCTCTTTGATAAAGTATCCCCAGTACCGGAGTACTTTTCAAACATTTTTTGAATAGTACGCACATAAGTTATATTATTAAATATATTGTGGTATATAAAATTTCCCATTGCATAGTACACCCATCCTCACATGGTATCCCGACTATCATTCAAACTAGTTTGGGTTTTTTGAATAAGATCTGGGGTACGTATACAGTACTGTAATAATTTTGATTTACGAAAATTACGTTGCTGATTACTGTGCTGTCAATCTGGCACACAATCAAAAGGTACTCGACCAATACATGTCTGGCTAACTGCTAATAAAAATGTATATCTTAGAAAACTCATATTTAGCAAAATTAATAGGTAAAATTGAAAAATAATATGTAATATATATGTTACGGGTCAAATTGGATTTTAGGTCAAGTTAAACTTAACCCGGGTCAAATTGATCAATTAAAAAACCGGCCAGCATCAACATAAGTCCGGCCCGTCCTAACCCTAAAATTCTGCTAGGGATCAGTTTGACCCGGGTCAAGTTTAACTTGACCTAAAAGCCAATTTAACCCATAACATATACAGTCATAAATTTTAATTTAATAGCTTAAGGTTAATGGTCTGAATCAATCCATAGTTTGCGTCTTGATCGTTACGAAATATAGACATTCAATAGCATATTAAGCATCAAATCTGATCGTTAATTTCATTTATATTATCAAAACAATTTTTTTTTATTATTGCGCTTGCAAAATTGTGTGATTCTTGTAATGATTAGATTGTGCTTATATTAAGTTGGTCAAATTTATTATAAATTTGAGTTTGCATTAGGCCAATACGAACTCGCAACACAAAAATTCAATGTTCCTTCCATAAACTTTCGCAAATAATGCAATTTTTCGATTAGAACAATTAACAAAGCAAAACGAGTTGAACCTAAAGTGAGCACCACCAGTAATTTCAATTTTCAATGGGATTGTTCAGCGTCGCTTTTTAATTCTAATGAAACATTAATATTAATTTACATTTATTAAAAAACACGCTACTATATATTGTTATTAAGTTTTTAGATTTTTCTAAGTTTTTACAAGTTTTACATGTAAAAATTTTTAATGAAATTTTTTTCATGTTAGGATTAATATTTAGAGCTAACATTAGGGTTGAAAGTTTTTTGGGAAATAGACCATTTTTATTTAGACCACACCACACCAATTAATTAGCTGGTTTTTGAGATAATATATGAGTGTCGCTAGAAGAAAACCCGGAAATTTAAATATAAATTTTCGGGTTTTCTTTTAACGACACTCATATATATAATATATTTATAGATGTAAAACATCATCGGTGAATTTTAGTAAAAGTCTTTTAATATTAAATCTTTTATAATACTATTACAATATTGTATCTTAAATATCTAATGATTATTTTTTACATTCAGTAAGGATCCTTTATTTAATATACATATACCAATTTTTTGTATAACGATGATTAGTTTTATGTTAAGTTGTTTAATATTATGTACATCCTAGAATAATCCTAGAATAATCCTAGAATAAGGATACGTATGAACAGTTTTAGGTTAAATGAGAATACTTTATTTAGTATATGTATATTGTAGAGTAAAAATACAATTTTAATTTTTTTATGACAATATATAATTAGTTTTATGTCAAGTGAGAATATATTATTTAGTATTACGTATATCCTAGAATAATTCTAGAATGAGGAAATGACTAGTTTTACGTACGTACAGTAGTCACCAAAAGTAACGCCCGATTTATTAGGTAAAAATAAAATTTTTATTTATTTTATTTTTGCATTACAAAACATTAAATTTTTTTT
>CAJVQC010000872.1:0-11440 GCA_910592285.1 Racocetra persica
TATTATTATACCAAATTTTATTTGAATATTCTAAATTGTTAAAAAAATAGATCAGTAGCATATTTATAGTACCAACATAGCCAAATTTGTTTGTGTTAGTCTACAATCTAAGGGACAGCATTATGAAGCAAAAAGAAAAAATTATCAAAAAAAATATAAGAAGACTCTTGAGAGCCAGTTCGATTATTGAAAAAGATAAATTTAACTGGAAAAAGAGAAGAAGAAAATATAAATATAATCAAAAGAATTCTGGTAATTTTCCTTTGTTGAGAGATAAAATAGAATTTCTTGTTAGAAAAAATTAGATTTAGATTATTGCTATAAAAAGAAGAATAGCTTAATAAGAGAAAATTGTCAACTAGATATAGTCAAAAATTCTTTCATTTCAAAATTATCTTATTTTAGTTTTACTGGCTAGCTTGGTGCAGCCCTCCAGTACAAGTAATTGTCTTAACTAGTAAGACAGACTGCACTTGAGCACCCTTAGAGGAAGCTAAGTGATGTCAGATCTGTAGCTTAAATAGTATAAGATATAAGTATATCTGCTTTGATCTAATAAAAATACTGACAAAGCTGCTAATATGTTAAAAAAAAAATATATATATATAAGCTAGATAAGTTTTGTTTTAGTAAAAATATTGTAGCTATAGATAAAAATATATAATTTAGTAATTTTTGAATAGTTATTTCTAAATAAACAAAAACAGGATTGCCAAATTACAAAAAAAAAGTAATATATTTTTATTTCTTATAAAAACTATATATTACTAAAAAATGATTACTATTTGTATACCAGGTATATATACATACATATATTGATATCTCACAATTTTGATTATAAAACCCACTTCGAGATTCTAACAAAAAAGATTCCTTGTAAAATTTTAGTATAAACTATAACCTTCTCTAACTTAAAGCTACCTTTATTTTAACTTTAAGCTATACTAATTTTTTGTTTATAATTTATATATTAAACAAATTCATAAATTAATAAATTAGTATGGTGTATATATACCAGATATAAATTAAGTAATTTTTTTACTAAAATTATATAATAAAATAATTTATATATTAATTGCTTTTAAATTTTAATATTTTTTTTGTTAAAATTTATATATAAAATTTAATAATTACAGAATATATTTTTGTATAAAGATTTCTATTGTTATTACTGTATTTATAAATCAAATAAATTAATATACAAATTTTATATATAAATTTTAATAAAAAAATTACTAAAATTTAATTATTTAAAAAAATATATATAAAACTTTTTGAAATTTTAAATATATATATTTACTATTTTTAATCTTTTGCTAAAAATCTTGTTTTTTAATCATTAATAGTTCAAAAACTTTTATTAAAGTTGATATATTTTTAAATTACAGAATATAGTAAAGAATTATTTAACTTTAATAATTAAGAAAAGATTTTTAGTAAAGATTATAAAATAGTAAATAATGTTAGTAGAAGAAAAATAAAAGATATACAATATACAAAAAAGATTCATTTTTTAAATAGACAAAAGTATAGCAAAATTTTTAGAATTAGAAGACCCAGAGTTTGTGTTATTTATACATATAGTATTGGAAAACTACAAATTAGCTTTTCAAAAATTCTCGAAAAGAAATAAACTAAATATAGAAAATCAAAAATTAATAGACATAGGTCTAAGATCAAAACAATCAACTTTGGTAAATATATTATAAGAAAACTACAAGAAGAGAATAAGAATATTTTACTAGAACCAAAAGTAGAAAAAGAAATCTTTACTAGTTCTAATTAAAATAGTAATAGAAGAATTTATAGCTTAACTAATTATCTATAAAGTAATATAAAAAAGAAAATATAAGATTATCAAAGATAATAAAAAAAAAAACAAATAAGAACCTAAACCCAAATAACAAAATAATAGCATAGATAAAATAGTAGAAGCAATTCTGAATAAATCAAAAAAAAGAAATTTTAAAAGCTTTAATAATGAAAAGATAAAAGATAAAATAATTTTATTATATGCAGAATATGAAACTTATAATGAGAGTATAAAAGAAACAAAAAACCTTGTACTACTAAGATACAATAAAAGAACAGTAGAATTCTATCTAGAAAAAAGAAGAAAAAAAATATAATATTATATATGAAAATATATATATATTCAAATAGGTACTAAAAGATATCAATGAATCAATCTGGATTCCAGAAAATAGAACTAAAGAAGAACCACTAAAGAAAAAAATGCTCAAGAATCTGGTTAAGAAGAAATAACTCAAAATTTTAAATCAGAATTCAAGCTAACTTTATAAGATCTACTAACAAATATATGGGCTAATAGAGTAAGAAGAAGTCTTAACTTCTATAGTAAGACAAAAGTTTTTAAATAGAAAAATTTTTAACAAAAGATTAAAAAATTCAAAGTGATCTATATTTAAATTACCTGTTGGAATTAAAAAAAATTTAAAATATTCTAAGAAAGTTAAATAGTCTATTTCGAAGAAGAAAGTATATATTGACTAACTTCTAGTTATTTTAACAAAACAGAGCTAAGTAACAAAAGAAAATAAGTGATCAGATTACAAGATCTTCTTTTTAATATATTTGAGTTTTTACTTTTTTGACAATTTAAATCAAGCAAGGCCAAAGCAGTATATATTTTTAACAATAGTAATGGTAATAGAAGAAGTATTATATTAGTATATTTTAAGAATAAAGAAGATTGCTTTAGTGCATAAGAGAGGCAAATTTATTACTATAACAAAAAACTGGCATAGATAGATACCAAAGAAAAAAAAAAAGAAAAAACCTATCTATATCAAGTGTTAAACAGAAATTTAGAAAAAAAAAACTCAATAAGCAATAGTAATTCTAGCAAAAAAAAGAAGCTAAACAAAAAACAAAGAAAACAAGTCAAAACTTGTAATAAAAAAGAAAACATAAAAGAATCTGCAAAAAAGATATTATAGATAGATTTAGAAGTAGAAAAGCAATATTATAACTAATTCAAAAGTCACAACCAAAAGAGCAAAAAGATAAAGAGATATTCTATAGAATAGGTGAGCAAACTTCACAACCTCTGCAACTTTACTATTAAAAAATTAATGATTACTAATCATTAGCAAAGCTTATTTCTTATATTATACATCTATTTTATAGAATATCCAGATAAAGTCTTGAACTTAAAAAACAGAATAGATCAACAACAAATGATTTTGCAAGAAATTTTTAATAGATTAGACAAACTAAACAAGAAGCAGATTTTACCTGCTAATTGTTTCTAAAAGCATCGTAGTTGAATAAGAGAAATAACAATTAAGGTGAATTTCTTTCTAATACTGAATAGGTTCTCAAGTTTCTACTTAAATCAAATATCTTCAGAATCTATTATACTAATAACAAAGAAAAAAAAATAATACAAATAAAATTAACAAAACAAACTACAATAGACAGAAAATAATACTAAAAAGTAGAAATAACAAGACAGAATTAGGAATTGCTTGCTACAATATAAATAGTTTATAAAACAACAAGCAGAAACTAGAAATATTATATAAATATATATTACTATACAATATAGATATGTTAGAATTAGCAAAAACAAATATTTCAAACAAAGAAAATACTTTTATAATAATAAATCTTAAAAATTATAAAAGCTTCTGGTCTAATGCAAATATAAACAAGAAAAAAAACTCAGGAGTGGGCTTTTTTGTAAGTAAACAATAGGAAAAATATCTAGATTAAATTAAAAGAAAAAATAAATATTTAATAATAGCTAGCTTCATATTTAAATAGCTAAAGTTAATTATAATAATAGTATATCTACTACCAAATAATAAGAATAAAAGAAAAAAAAAGAGATTCTGAAAAGATATATTAATTGGTTCAAAAAGATATAATTAATAATTATAGATAACTTTAATTATATCCTAAACTCTCTTTAAGATAAATTATACTACATAAGAAATAAATTATTTAAGTTAGATTTCTTTTTTAAATAGTTGCAAAACAAGAATTTGAGAATTTTTTCAAATTAGTAAATCTAAGAAGCAAAGATTTTTCTTAGACAATAGAGAACAAAGCTCTAAAATTAACCAAATTTAAATTATAGAAGATCTTGCAAGTAAACTATATAATGCAGAAATTCAATACATAGATATTATTACTAGTAATAACCATGAAGCAGTACTAGCAAAGATCGAATTAGATTATTTAATTTTAGTAGTCAGTTAGAGTAATGACAAATATTATATAATATTTTTAGAGGAGAGGGTTGTTAAAATCTTATATTAAATATTAAATTTATAAGAGCTAATCAAATTTCTCTTATATAGGAGAGAGAGGATAGAGGTATAGTAAAAAAATATTATGTAATATTTGTTACAGCCCTTATACTAAGCTCAAAAAAACAAAATTTTAAGAGAATAGTTTTTTTTATAATGAAGTGACCAAAGAAAATTGGAATAACTATAGAGAAGAAATAGAAAAATCTTTAAAAAAAAAGAACTTAATACAAAACTTAACAAATTTGAAGAACTTGTCAAAAGAAGAAACTTAAAGACTTTTAGATAAAGTATAGAATTTAGTAAGCAAAGATATCATTAAGACAGCTTAGAAAAAGCTTTTTAAGAAAAAATCTTAAATAAACAAGCTTCTGAGAGAAGAAATCAGAGCTTTCGTAACTAATAGTTTTTCTAAATAGATAGTTAAATCTAAAAAAGAAGAATCTTAAGCTTTGCTGGTTGATAGATAATATTCAAAAATTCAATAAACAGATCAAGTTCATTAATCTCTATTAGCAAAATTTTTAAGCAGATATATATCAATATATAGCAGTTAATCGATATATATCGATTAAAAATTAATGATATATATCAATTAACTGCTATATATCGATATATATCACTAATAATAAATAATAATTATTGATATATAATGATTATAATCACTATCAATTAATAATGATTTTATAAAATTTAACTAATTTTTTTAAAGTTTAACATTAATTTTCTTAATAACTATCAATTTAAATTGGCTCAAATTTTTATCACATATAGCATATATATTCAACTATAATATAGTAAAATTTTAGCTAATTTGAATTAGTAGTTCTTGAGAAATTGCTTGTTAATAGTTAATTTTTTTAAAAAAATTAACTATCATTAACAAACAATTTCTCAAGAACTACTAATTAAAATTGGCTAAAATTTTATTATATTATAGTTGAATATATATGCTATATGTGATAAAAAAATTTTTTATATATATTAAGGTAAGGTCACGGCTCTAGTTTTTATTAATATATAACTTCGATGATTACAAGGACATATACATTAACTTTACGAACTACAGAGACTTAGACTAATTTATCTACAACCTAAATCTACTAGAATGTTTCATACTCCACACATGACTCATCTAGCTTTGCGCTTCCCAACTAACTATTTTTAGCAACTACATATTTCCCCCATATCTCACCATGCTAGTCATAACTTCCAATTTGGTAGTATCGGGTATTCGCTCCTAATGAGCTCCCAATTTGGTATACCTGCAAACACGATCCACTGCAAATCTCTTTACAGATCCTATTAGTGCAACCGTAATTGGTACAGGTAGTCTTTCTATAGCCTGTATCTCAAGCCAGAACCTTGCTGCCTAGTTAGATTTGCCACATGACCAAGTTGGTATTTCATTAACAGATTAGGATTAACTCAACCCTCTTACTTATCAGCTTAAGTACTACTAACCCATATCTCAAGCCAAGTTTCTGCTGCCACCACTGGTTTGCCACCCCAGAACTTAATGTTCTTTTTCTGATGTAGTGGTACCAACTAGCCCATTTGTACTTTCTTATATGGTGTATTACCAGAACTGTATTTTGTAATACTGCTTTAATGATTTATCTTGTTAAAGACCAGCTTAACACCATGAAATTCCTTAAATAGCAAGCAGCTTTTACTTCTAACCGTAGGCCTTGCGTCATGTTACTAAGAAGTATACCCCAATTCACCTTGACTTTCAACTTGAACTCTCATCTATTGGTTGATGTTGTATTATTGTTGGTGTATTCTGGCTTCTTTCGTCATAGACTTTCTATATAGATACGACCAGAGTTCCGACTTGATGCCTTTAGACATACTGGATTAGCTAGCCTGCCTCTATAAAATTACCTTCTTTAATTAGCTGTTCTACAGTACCAGAAGTGCTTCCAATTTAGATAAGGCCAATTCTTTACTACAACCCTTTCATATGTTCGCCACTTCTCTTACCATTCTAGTTTTTGGTAGTATTGTATTACTCTTCCAAGCAAGTATCTAATGCTATTCTATATTAGGACTTATTCGCACAATCTGTTGATCATTCTTCCAAGCAAGTACCCCACAAGTTGAGTGCAGGGATGTTGGTATTGCCAAATATGGAGGTGATAGGATGTTAGTACTGCCTTTTTAATCACCCCAACCAGAGAACTTACTCGTGCAATCTTCTACAACCTAGACCTTCTGTGACGCTGCTGTCATATATAGTGTCTGCACTCTATAATCGGGGCTTCTTCTGGGAATTCCTATTCCAAAACTATACTTGTACTTAGACTTTTCACAGGCTTCGCATCTGATTATAGCTCTATAGGGTTATAGCAACAAATTTTACAATTTGCCGCCAGCCCAACTCGAACCATTAACCTTGTCTGTGGGGGTTTGGGAGCTTAACCAATAAGCTACAGGGCCCAAATCCATATGTGATAAAAATTTAAGCTGATTTGGATTAATAGTTATCAAGAAAATTAATATTAAAGTTTAAAAAATTTAACAAATTTTTTGTTATATATTGTTAGTAATTATTAATGATAAAACCTAACAGGGGTTGTATATCGATTGTAATCTAGGGAATTACTATCGATATATAGCACTTTTAAAATTTTGCTAATATCTGTTATGAAATTTATATAGAAGAAATCTAAGGCTAAACTCAAGAGGTTATTGAAAACTTAAGAAATTAGTAAAAAATCTTTAACAAATGAAAAAAAAAAGAATTAAAAAGAATTAAAAAAGAAAAAATCAATAAAAATATTAAAAGAAGATGCCAAATGATCAACAAATAACAAGAAAAAATGATAGCAAGCTTACTTAACAAGCCAAGCAAAAAAATTAATATTGATAAATTATTCAAAGAAGAGAGTTTTTTGAGAAAACTAATTACAAACATGAACAGAGTATTAGAAAAAATATGTGAATGTTTTACAAATCAATTTAGATTAAAAAACTTTTAAAAAAATGTTTTAGAGGAGGATTAATCTAGAATTTATAATTTTAAAGAGAAATACAAGATAACTAATACAGAAATCTAAATAATGATATTTTAGAGAAAGAATAGATAGAGATACTAGCAAACTTAAAAAAGAATATAGTATTAGATATCTTAGATATCACATATATGCTAATCAAAG
Source organism: Racocetra persica (assembly GCA_910592285.1). Lineage (NCBI taxonomy): Eukaryota > Fungi > Glomeromycota > Glomeromycetes > Diversisporales > Gigasporaceae > Racocetra > Racocetra persica. Next base: position 7,439 of record CAJVQC010000872.1, read on the forward strand.
CAGCTAATAAACAAGCCCAAAGAGTATTTAAAACTGTAGCAAATATATATAAAAATAGACAAAATTTCTAAAAATAAAAATTATCTTAAATATACCTAATATCAAAGAAGAAAGACTAGTATTATAATCTGAACAATATTAGACTAATTGCATTATTAGAAATTTTTTACAAATACACAACCAAGATACAAAAAAACTTGCAAAAATCTTGAAAAAAAAAATATACTAAGAGGTTAACTTTGCAAGTTTTTCAGGCAACTCTATAGAGAAACCAGTGCATATTTTTAATACAATTATAAAAAACACAAAAAACAACAAAAAAGAGTATAAATTATACTTCAAGATATAAAAAAGATATTTGATTCAGTATCACTTAAAGCTCTTTAAAAAGTGTTAAAAAGAATCAAATTACTTGAGGTTACAATCAAGCTCTTATTAAATCTCTTTATAAACTAGCAATTCAGAATTATTACAAATCTAGACTTAACTAATTTTTTTAAAATCCAAAAAAAAATAGAACAAGTAAAGTAATTTTACTTCTAATTTGAAGAATATTTTATAACTTTTTTCTTGAAAGAATTTAAGATAATTCTAATTTAGACTACATTATAGACTACAAAAACTATTCTAAATTATATAATCAAAAATTTATAGAGACAGGCAGTAGTTGTATTTGCAAATAATACTACATGAATTGCAGAAAGCAAAGAATAAATAAAAAACACTTACAATTGCAAAAGAATTTTTTAAAATAAATAATATTCAAATTAATAAAAAGAAAACAAAATTAATTACAATAAATACAGAAAATTAGAGTTCTAATTTAGATAAATCTGTCATCCATTTGTTTATATCTGATTATCTGGATAATCCAAATTGCTCAGATATCTGGATAATCTGACAGGTAATCAGATAATTATCTGAATATTAATAGTAAACAGATATCTGAATAAATTTAGATTTAGATATCTGATAGATAAATAGATAAACAGATAATAGATAGGAATACTACAGAAAATAATAATAAAGCAAAAAAAATCTTCTTTGAAAACAAATAAATTTAGAAAGAAAAGGAGATGAAAATACTTTGATTCCTGAAAATCTGGTTGAATAGCAAAATAAAAAAGATAGCTATCAGGATCAAAGCAAAAGTGATTGTATAATCAACAACTAAAAATCTTTTTGCAAAGAAAATGACAATCAGCCAAGTGTTCTATATTAATAACATATGCATAATTTTCAAGTTGTGCTATATATTACAAATAACAAAAATGAATAAAAGAATGATTAACAATATATATAATTTGATAATTAGCTTTGCAAAAAATGATTAAAATTGCAGTATTAGCAAGAAATAGTATAATATATCACAGAAATATAGGTAATTGCAAATTTTTGTGAAACCAATTTTATTTAAACAAATCACAAGTTTAAATAATCATCTTAACTTAAAGAAATTCTAATCAAATTAAGAATTAAGGAAGGTTATCTCTTGTTGATACTTTAAAAAATAATTGGTATGAAGAAATTTTTGAAATATATACTAGAATTTGAAAAAATAATCTAGCATGTTTAATAATACTGAGCCAAAAGATCTAAACCTTATCTTCAAGTTTAGTTCTTCTAATTTACTAAAGTACAACCTGAACTAAAAGCTCTGTAGTATCCTAGAGTTATTATTTACATCAGCAGTAGTCTACTATTTAAGAGAACTAGAGTTAGTTTATATAAATCAATTATTAAATCAAAATAGAAATTAAATAATAACATGTCAACAACTCAAATTTCTTAGAAAAGAAATAAGCAAAAATAGAGTAGCAAAATAGTTTAAAAAGATTAAAGAATTAATACTAGTGAATATATAAAGCAAACAAGTAAAGGCTTAATATAAAACAGAAGAAAATAATAGCTAGGCTTTGAAAGCTCATTTAACAAGACTATCTTCAGATCACAGAACCAAAAAATAGATAGTCATTAATATAGTAATAGATAAAAAAAACTCAAAACTAGTAATTTTAAAGTAGTTTCAAAAATCTTTAAAAAGATTTTAGTAAAATATTAGAAGATGATAGATGTATATAATACTGGTAATCTTATATTAGAAAAATATTCTGGTTGTAATTTAATCACAACAAAATATTTAAAGGATATGAGAAACTTTATTACAAAAGTGAAATTTAAGGATCCCTCTTGGCTTTTATTAGAAGAAAGAGATATTAAAAATCTTAGTAGATGCAATTAAACTCTACTATAGAAAAAAAAAAGCAAGAATTATAAAAGAAGAGTTTCAAGTTATAAATATTATAAATTATAATTTGAATATAGAGATAATTTAGAAGCAAGATATATTCTCTAAACTCAAGAATATACCAATAAAATAAAACCAGAACAACTAATTGCTTTTACAAAACAAGATAGTTTTTTATATAAACAGTTTATTATATCAAGCTAAAAGCAAGACAGAAGACTCTGATTGTATAGAAATAAAGATATTGCAAACAGATCAAAACAAACAGGAAATAATTGAAAAAGATTTTGCTAAAATCCAAAATTGGCTATTATCAACCAAATCAGAATTATTAGCAATTAATTAGCAATACTAGCAACACCAAATAAAAAAAAGTTAAGATTTATACAGATAGTACAACAGTAATTACAAGTATAAAAAAAATATATATATTTTATCAAACAAACAATAGCTATATGCATAAGAATCACAATTTAGTAAAGAGTATTGTAGAATTAGTTAGAGTAAAAGAGATTTAACTAAAATTAGTTAAGATTAAAGATCATAGTAATAATAAATAAAATAATAAAACATATAGATAGTTTAGCTAAACAAGGTACTATAGTAGATAATTTAGATAGTATCATCTTTAACTTTATTTAAATCTAATGATTCACTATTCTGAGACAAGATACTTATCAGATATCTAACAAGAGAAGTAACCAAGATACTACTTGATCTCAAAATAGGTACAAACTAAAAAAAATTAAAAGTAATTCAAAAATTAAACCAGAAAAAAACTGTAAAAATAATGAATAGATCTACTTGTAGAAAAGAATTAAAAAGAATAATAGTATCAGATATATAACAATACTAAAAGGCAAGCATCTTAGAACTTTGTTCAAATATACTAATAAAATACTTCCAGTACTTAGAATATTATTATAAAAATATCTAGACTTATATTAAAATATAAATTGTATTATCTGTAAGGATAAGAAAGAAAAAAATCAAGACCATTAGCTTACTATAAAGAACAAGTGATTAATTGGAAGAGTGCTAAAAACTTTGCAATAAATTTAGCTTGGATAGCTCTCTTAGAAGAAACTAAAAAAAGAACCAACAAAGACTTCTTAAAAAGAATTCTTTGAAAGAAATTAAAAGAAGAATCCTTTGAAGCAAAATCTAAAACAATCAAAAAATTAGTTTAAAAAAATACAACAAAAAAGATACAAGAGTTCTTGTAATCAAGTAAAGAAGCCAAAATATATATCAAACTCGCTTTAAATATAATATGAAATTGCTTTCACAAGAATATTTAAAAAAAAGATATAAGATAAGAATCAGCAAAAGTATTTAAGCCAGAAATAAACAAAGAATCAAGCTATTAGTAAAAGAGAAAAAATCAGAACCAGAAGTTGTTAAATCAAAATCAAAAAGAAAGAGTTCAAAAAAAAATAGTTTTTTAAATAAAACAGACAAAAAACAAAAAAAAAGAAGAGGGTTTAAAGAATATAAAAAATCATTAGTTTAGTAACTTTAAAAACTTAATTTAAAATAGCTACAGGTCTTTTGATATGGCTTATATAGCTAATCTGATATTAGTTTTCTGATCTCAAAAGAATATTTTAGACTAGTATAGCAGATCACTTCTAGATATAGTGTTTCTATGAACTGAACTTTTTTTAAAAAAAGTTTAGTTTAGGTTCAATATTGAACTTTTAAGTCAAGTTCAGGTTCAGTTCAGATTCAGTTCAAAAGTTCATGAACATGTT
>CAJVQC010000873.1:0-11439 GCA_910592285.1 Racocetra persica
GATCATCATCTCTAAGTATACATCATATTTTGGGGCTTCGCTATGCAATGGTATTTTTTTTAACTTTCTTTTTTTTTTCTTGAGCATATGTTCTTTAACAATCACATTAATTAATTTCATAGACACGATCTATTCCAAAGCCATACGCTACACCTATTTCAAATTTATTATTACTGTTTCTCTCTAAAAAGTTTAGAATGCGGCTTTGAATACACCATAGTAATGTTTGTATGATTGGTCAATAAAATTGGCAGCTAATTCAAAAACTCATTGACCATATTCATATGCATTTCTACGATTTATCTCATAGCCACATCCTATCCTTTTTAGGTATTTAAAATTTTTTTTAAAATTTTATTGCTAAACTTACGAATATCGTCACAACATTGCACTCTATATCCTTTTATTTAAGATTTATTTCTTTTTCCTATTAATTAGAATCATTGTCTAGAGCCACACCTCTTTTAGATTTATAATCATGTACTAATTCGTATTAGTAATTTCATTTACCATATTCTAACAGGAGAGAACGTTGTTGTTACACAACTAATTTTACACACGGTGTGAAACACATAAAAAAATTATTTTACAATACTTGATCAGACTTGATCAGTCAGTTAGTACATGTTACGATTATAATCCAACATCATTTTTTTATAATAAAAAATGTTGTTGGATTATAATCGTAACTTCTACTAGCTGACTGATCAAGTCCGATCAAGTATTGTAAAATAATTTTTTTATGTGTTTCACACCGTGTGTAAAATCAGTTGTGTAACAACAACGTTCCCTCCTGTTCCATATTCTAAGTATATCGCCACAGTTATTTTAGAGCAATACACTATACTAATTTAGATTTCATTTCTATATTTGATTAGTGTTTCTGGATTTGATAATGATCATCATACTGGAGGACGTTATGAATTTCAATGCTACTAACGTCTATTAAAGTTACATATAGACAATGGTAATAGTTGGAATCTGGGTTAGACGTAGTGATGTACTATTTACTGTATATGGTATCTGAATTTTTTAGCGTATATATGTACGTACAGTACATAATATACACGGCATATCACTTTAATAATAGAAAATCAATAATAAATTTGAACTTTTGAATTTAATTGGACCAAATATTACCAAATAAGGGAAAGCGATAAGTTAACATATGTAGTTATTTTATGGGTGGTAAAAAATAACTAAATTTGCACGTATAACTATGCATAGCGAACAAAATAAGTAAATAAAAAAAGCATGGGTTGTTACACAAGACCCATGCAAAAATAGATAGATGTTCAATGATCATGTATTTTGTACAATGCTATTGTCCAATCGTATTGATCATCACTTCACGTGACCACGTGATATCGGGAATTTATGTTAGAGGGGGTACGAATAACAAATATAGGGGGTATAAAAAATAGCCCCCTTTTTATATTAATTTATTATATTTTTTATACTAAATATACTAAATACTAAAAATAGAAATTCTTGTATAACTATGATGGAAATAACAATTTGCTATGATGAAAATAACAATTCTCTATATTAACTATATTTATGTTAACTTTATTATAACTATATTTTTTAAAAATTAAAAATCTAGTAAAGTAATTTTTTATTAATTAATAATACTACTTTATCCTTTACCAATAAGTTATTGCCAAAATTCTTTTAATCATACTAGTATATAACCCATGCCAGAATTTTTTTTTTTTTTGGTGTTAAGGTGACCTCTTGGTCGGGTCTCTTTTATTCAGTTATTGATTAACTTTTACTATATGCTGAGCCCCTTTTGATGTCCATACAGTATACATATTTTTGAAGGATATATACTAGCCATACATACAACTTTTGGTTACCTATTTAAGTAGTCCACTTATTACTAAGTTCTACACTAAATATCATACCTGCAACCTGACTAGGGAGTTATCTATTTAAACCCTCTGTACTGTATGTGGGTCAACCTTTTCATATAACCGAATTAGAATATATCTTTAAGAATCTTAACTTAGAACTTTAAAGCAGGCTCAACCAGTGAGCCCTTTGTCCTTAAAGTAAACCTGCTAGAGCTTTTCGTACCTACAATTTGGCTAGCCTAGGCTTCAGCAACTTACACCCGAGTCCAAGAACAAGGACTTGCGAGCCGAGGCTGCTACCATTACCTACTTCTGTCCTTATAGAGTTCACCCAAACCCTGGTATATATGTTATAGATCATCTATAGTATTCCCAACTATCCCAAACTACCAATCCAGATAGCCTGAAAGGGCTGTAACCTACTTCTGGTCCCCACAGTTGGGTCTTTTTCATCCAGTTACTCCTTTGGCAGTCTGGTTGGTAAAGTGCCTTGCCAAACACTCGGTTCTGTTCGATTTTTGCCAGTTCTTCCGATGATAATCTTTTATTTAGTATCATTGAAGATTTGTGTTACATTTCTATTCAGGACTTGTCAAGCGAGTACCACACCGCCATATTAGCTCTGTAGCTTTCTGTGATTTGAAAATCATTTGTGTAACTCATACATCACACAAAAGCCTCAAGATCTTTCAGTTCCGATGAATTGGTATAACCATAGTTACAGAATCTCGAGTTTTTCTGGCCACGACGATACTTGCAGAATCTGTTTTCGAAATTTAATTTTCGTTTTCAGTAGGAATTGAACTTGTACTCAACCGCTTGGAGGTGTGACAACTTTACCACTTCACTAAATCACCACACCCTACTATGCCAAAATTTAGATAAGTTTAAAATAAATTAAATAATAAAAAGAATAATTTAAAAAAGTAATAAGAATGGGATTTTAATGCATTAAATTTAAAAATAAAAAAGAATAAGAAAAGTTAATTATAGTATTAAATAGAAGGCAAGTTAATTTAATATATGAAAAAAGATTAATTATATTAAGCATGAAATAGATCAGAAATTAGATAAAATAATAACAAATATAAATAGTATATATATATATATATGTAACTATATTTGTATATATGTATAATTTGTAATTTAAATTGATCTTTGTATTAGATGTAATCGGCTTAAATCAAAGTATAGTTAGAGTAAAGATTAAAGATTAATTAATATATATACTAAAAGGTAATAGTGAGGTTAAAAATAGAATTAGTTAGATATTAGTAATAAGAATTAATAATTATAAATATATTCATGCATAGTAGTTTTTTGTATATGATATAATGTGATTATATTTATTTTAATTAAATAATTTTCTGGATAATATTATTAGAGTATTGTTAATAGTTAAATTTGCAAATATAGTAATACAATTAGCTGCATGTAGTGCTTTGGGGTTTAGTTTAGTAGCAAAATTGTTATTAGTACAAATTGTTAGCAAATAATGTATAATTATGTATATAAAAAGCAGGTAGATAGATAAGATTAATAAGTAGTCAATAATTTAAAGATAAAAGGTGTAGTATTAAGGAAAAATATAAAGTAAATAATAGGAAAATAATAGAAAATAAAGTATGTATATATGTAATAATAAATATAAAAAAGTAAAAATATATTTTAGTATCAGAAATATATGGTACAACAGTTATTAAAAATTAAATAGATTAGCATATTTTAGATAATGAGAATTTTAGATAAAAATTTCATAATAGATATATAAAATAGAAAAAAAGAGAGTAGAAAATAATTGAAAAATTTAAAAATATATATTAAGAAATAAGAAAAATATAATGATTTTATTAATAAAATATACAGTACTGAATAACAATTAAATAAAGTAGTTATAATAAAGTAAATCAAAAAGTAAATGAATTAAATCAAAGTAAATACATAATATAATTTAATAATAAGTATGATTTTATTAAGTAAATATGATTTTATTAAATATAATAAAGTAGTATAATATAAAATGATAGATATAGTTAAACTTACAAAAAGAATGTGTTAGTTATTTAAAGTGAATAGTACAGAAATAATAAAATACTTTACTATAATATAAATTAAATATAGAGAATAAATTATTATAGCACTTCTGAATAAACAACGTTTTGAGTATAACTTTCTTCTGTATGTTGATTTGTCAGTAAGAATTTAAGGCCTTGTCCAGAAGTTATTCTGGAGCAAGCAACATAAAGTTGGTTGTGAGAAAAAACAGAATTTGGTAAATAAATACCTATATGATTTAAAGTTTGATTCTATAATTTATTAATAGTAAATACAAAAGCTAGTTGTATAGAAAACTGGTGATAAATAAAAATAAAAAGCATATGTGTATTGGAAGGAATAAAAAAAACGCATAAGAAAAAAGTATGTAAGCCAGTATTGTTTTTAGAAATAAGTTGAACTTCAATAATGTAAAGAGTAAATGTATAACAAATTAGACAGGTTTTATTACAAAGACCTTTTAAAGAATTAATATTGTAGAAAAGTATAACAGAATTACCTATTTTCAAAGTTAGTTTATATAGAGATAAGCTGTTTATGTTTAGACTATTTAAAAATTCAGTTGGATAAAGGGTGATAATATTAGAGTCTGTTGTTTCTTCAATACTATCAGTGTTTAAATAATCTATTTCATCACCAGAAAATAAGTTTATAATAGAGAATTAATAAAAGTAATATCAGTATTTTTTGGTACCAGAATTTTTTGTTTTAATAAATAGTAAGAATTGTAGAATTTGATGAGAGATTAGAGTAAACAAAATAGATTAAATCATGTAAATTTTGAAAAGAAATATAAAGATTATTAGGAAGTTTAATATAATCGCTTCTGTCTATATATTATTCAATATGATCTTCTCTGATTTGTAAAAACCAAGAAGTGAAATGTTGATTTGAGACAGAAAAAAGTTCATTTCTGGCTTGTTGCAAATGCATATTAACAGTTAATTTTATTACTTTAACATGGCACTATAAATAAGATCTCAATAAACAGAAGCCAACGATATCTTCTCTTTCTTCTTTTGATACAACAGATAAGATTTGGCAAAAGTCTTTTCCAAATACAACAATTTTCTCTCCAAATAGTTGGTATTGTAATGAAGGATTTAATGCTTTTATCAAATCTTTAAGTGTTTTATCAATAGTTTTAGGCATATAGCAATTAACCATAAGAGCTTCATACCAAAAAATAAGCTAAATCACTTCTATAAGAAATATTATATATCAAATCTTTATTTAATTTGAACAGAATTTTAAAACAGAAATAAGCAATACTTTCTCTTTCTAATAAAAGTACTATAATTCCTGAAGAAGCAATAGCAAGCACTATATGTCTGAAAGAATTGACTTTATCCAAAAATATGCTATAAAAGAATATCTTATCTGAGCCTTCAGAACTATCCACAAAAAATATTACAAATTAATTAGTCTCTAGAGCAAAAATTACTGAATCATATATAGTATATTGTTCTATATTTAAGCAGTGAAATTTTTTTGCAAATCGATGTTGAAGGTGTCAATATTATATTTAAATTGTTTTTTTATTAAATGATTATGTTGAATAAGTCTTTCAGAAGATAGAGTTTGGATAGGCATATTAAGAAAATTTTCAAGACTTGTTCTATTTTAAACTAAAATAGATTGTAAATAAATTAAAGCTATATTATGTTTATTAGTATCACAGAATTGATTTATTATATTATCAGAAAAAGCTATAATATATTTTTCTCAAAGTAATTCAGGGTTAGTAAAAAAACAAAACATAAATATAGTAGCAAATAAAAAATGCAGCTATACTTCTAATTGTAATTGACTAGTATCGTCCAAATATGAATCTTATTCATTGTTATCATAAAGCATGCTCAGAGCTTTACAAATATCTTTAAAGATCAGATAAATGATATTATTAACTATTCAAAGATCGTCAAATGATTTTGCACTACATATAATATTTAAAAATATATAAAGATAAAAGCATTCGCTAGCTTTAGAATAAACAAAATATATTCATCTAATAGTATTTCCTCTTTAATATAGCTTTCATTCTTTGGTTTTCATATTTTATATCTAGTATATAGAAAATCTGCATATATAAAGTCAGATATATTTTAAAAGTTTTGGTTAGCTTTAAATTATGCTATTAATATAGTCATAGTGGTTAAACTATACTAAATAACATAATCAAGACTGCTATTATTTTTAAAAATAATTATATACTAATTAGAAAGATATATTTAAAGATATATAATATTAGATTTTTCATAGTATAACTTATAGTAGAATAATCTCTAAGCAAATTCAGATGCTGAAATATAGCATATATCTAGAAAAAGATGAATTTTATTAATATCTTGTGATTCTGTTTGATGTAATTGATTTATCTTAATAGTTGTATAATCATGATCTTTATAAATATATTTAAAAAGATATTTGATAGCAATTATAAAAGAATATATCTTGATATTGATATGAGTGTTATATTTAGTTGCAAGATAAAGATTATAAGACATGATCTAACAATTATTTAATTTCACACTTTTAATATCAATTGAGCTTCTATTATTACAACAATAATATATAGGATAACCATCCTTATTTATAGATATAGATGTGCAGAAATTATATAGATACCTTTTAGTGCATTTACTATCTTTTATATATAGGGCATTAGAAAAAGCAGAACCATATAGACTATGCATCATGGAGTATCAAATAGTATTATAAGCTTTGGGATGTAAATTCTTATTAGAGATTTTAGCTAAAACAATTGTATCATAATCTTTAACAGTTTTTAGCTTGTTTTTTGAATTAAGAATTAGAAGAATATGAGAATAAGAAAGTTTATACTTTTGGAATTCAATAATATATATATAATCTACAACAATTCTAAAAATATAATATTTCAAAATATCTTTCATTAAAGCTCACAATTTCATATTAAAAACTCTTGCTATTAAGTCAAGATGATCTAATGCAGACTGATTATTGAGAAGTTCTGCAGTAATTTTAGGCTAGATAAATTACACGTAAAGATAATAAAAAGATTAGGTTTATCTAATGTATATACAATAGCTATAGCATCTTAATATAATTGTTGTATTTGACATGACTCTTTAATAAAGCTTTATCTTGTGAAGTCAAAATATCCTGTAAACCACTATAAAGTTCAGTATGAAGTTTTTTTTGATTGTATTTTAAAAATTAAGCCTATTTTGTTCAATGCATATATAGTTCTTATATATATTGTAGACTACTAGCCTATAAGTGGAGTATTATAAATTTTTTTTTTTGCCGGTTCTGCCTATTACTCTTTATTAGGAAGTACTAGAACTTATATCAACAGATAAATACAATTTTCTATACTATATTTCACGTGAGTAAAGATCAACTCGAGCTAAGCTCAGAAAATAACCCACCTAGCAGCAATTGGCTTCACATTGGATTCTCAACTTACTGAGGATATAAACCCTTCGATCCTTAGCTCTAGTAGCAACATACTTCATCAAAAGAACCAAATTAACGAAAGCACAAATACAAAAGAAAAGATAAAACAGAAGTAAAAGAGAGATATGATAAAAGATACAAACAAGAAAGAAAAAAGGTAAGGAGATATCAAAAAAAGAAAAAGAGAAATTTGCCTATCCTAATGATCACTATTATGAGCTTGTGAAAAGCTTATAAAAATTACATATTACTAAATAAAATAATCTCTACTTTAAATTTATCTACATAGTATATGAAAGCTCAAAACTAGTAGAAAAATACTTCTTTGACTATAAAACATAGAGGTTGGTACTCCATCCAAATTATAGAACATTGCTTAATTAGATTATTGCATTCAAGATATATATCTTGATGTGTTTGTTGTTCTGTTATACCGATTTAAAAAATAAACAATATTGACTGTTTTGGTGCACATAATATCAATCTTTTGGAGAAGATAAACTAAAATATCTACTTTTTACAAAAATTTCCTCAAAAAAAAGTAATGGGCTAATGAAAGTATGTGAGGTTCTTTTTGTAAAAATTATAATAGTATAGTCTAGTTTCTCTGTTTCTACTAGATATTCTTGCACAGGGACCTGACAAGGACATTGCTTTTAAAATATCCTTTTGGTTTCGATGTTGAAGGTATGGGAGAGTCCACATTTTTTTTTTTGCTATTTTCAGAGACTTCTCCGGTTTAGATGCTAAATACACAAAGAAGTCTACCACATATAGAAAAGGCTTGATCTCTGTACAAACTGTTCATACTGCCTATTAGGGTGTGAAATGGGCTAGGCTTTACTGAGCCCGAAACAACCAAAAAAATATTTTTGAGCCCGAGCCGGCCCGAAAAAAATAAAAGCCCAATGGTGTGGGTCCAGGTTAGGCTTATTTAAAATCAGGCCTGGCCTGATCTGTTAACCTACTGATTTCTGAAATACCTGATAAAAATCTGCTGAATGATTTTTTAGCCATTCTGGTTAAAGTTATTATTTCGACATAATAGATTCAACAAAATTACAAATTATACGTACGTACGTACATACATAACTTCTACATTAATTAATACAGTGGTATATGATTATTGACCTGCATTAAAAAATTTTGCCAGAATTATTAGACTTTGTGTATCAGCTCTATAAAAGTTCTGGACAACGTTATTTACATAACAAAAATTACATATCAGAAAATTTACACGCAAATTTCCACCCTATATATCCCTAAATCTTATATATAAAAGACATATGCATTATATATGATACTTTTCTACGATAATTTTAACATTATAAATGTCGACACGTTCAATATTACTAAATTTTTGTTTAATACTTGCCCAACATGTTTATTGCTGCAGTGTGTTTAGTCGGTGCGAAACCATATATATTTCAAATTACAATATAATTATATGTATATAACTTGTAATTTATCATGATGTTACAATGTAATCTACATGTATATAACGTAACATAAATTGTAATTATCGTTATGTATCGATCATGCTGAAATCACTTAACTGGATTAGCCAAAAAATCATTTGGCAATTTTTATCAAGTATTTCAGAATTTATGAAAACAGCTGTATCATAATTTCTTAAACACTTGAAAAATAATTGGCCGATTCGGTTAAGTTTGTAACTTCGGCATAATAGATCCAATAAATTACAAAATTGTATGTATGTATACATAACTTTTGAGCACTAGCACATGATTATTACACACTCATTATAAGGTTTTAGCAGCATTACTATTCTTTGTATGCCAGTTTTATCAAAGTTTAGCCAACGTTATTCAAATATCAAAAATTGCACACCAGCAACTTACATGTAAAATTTGTAAATTACAATAATTTTCACTCTATATATAAGGTTGTGTTAGGCATATGTATTTAGTTTATCGGGCCTACCTGGGCTTTTTCAACAAGCTCAAGCCCGACCTGGTATTTTTCAGACCCAGATTGAGCCCGGCCTGAATAATAAACGGGCTCAAAAATATATGTCTGAACTAGGCCCGAGCCCGGCCCGGCCCGCAAATTTCCGGGCTTAGCCCGGCCCATTCCGCACCCTACTGCCCACATCTCGGTATATAATATTTAAGAACTTCATCGACAACAGTTTGTAAAAAAAAGCTTGACCACGATACCGGATCCACTTTTTGTTATACGCCTGCTTCTTGGTGTTTCATGTATATAAGTTTAGTCAATAGCAAGTAGTGTAAGTATGTAGCAAGAGTATCATGGTATTCACTTTGTCACTTTTCTATAACTTTTTACTATAGTTTAATTTTTTTGTTATTGACTAAAGGATCATCAGAAAAAGAGTGGAGTATTATATCATGATTATATATTTCAGATCTATAATTAGTATTTCAACTATAATGGCTATAACTTCTGAAGCAAATAAAATATTATAGTGGTGTGAATCAGCTACTCTAGAGTTTTTTATTATTATTGTTAGATTTTGAGACTGATCTTAATACAAGATATTGCCTGTCTGACAAAAAATCTAGATATATAGATTAATATTATAAAGTATGTTTAGAAGATCAGAAAGAGTTATCTCATTCAAAAAAGATATAATATTGTGTCTATTTTGTGCTTCATTTTCTGTATTGAAAATATAAAGCTAAGCAAATAAAAGCCATTTTGTATCTGAATAAGGAATAAAAGACCCAATTCTATGATATATTTTCTATATATACAAAAACTATAAGGGCCTCTTGTTCTAGTAATATACTCATCAATCTTTGTACTAATAGAAATAAAAGCTAAAGCACTATTATAAGCATATATATTTTGCTGAAAGTTGTGTGATTGGGTATTATTTTGCATAAGATAAGATAGCAATAAAGGTAAAGATTCTTGAAGTTTTGAAAGCAATAACTTTCTTTATACACAGCAAGTAGCAAACTTAGGAAAAGTTTTAGATAAATTTGAATATCTTTCATCTATTTATTCTAATATATCACAATAAAGACATAAATAATTCATTTTTTCAAGGTTATAGAGCTTTAGTTTATTTGAATTAAAAGATATACTTGTATTTCCAAAATAAAAACAGTTCTTGTAATTATATTAAGAGACAATTCAACAGAAAGAACAAAAGTCTAAGTAAAGTGCTCTTGAGAAATAAAGCTAAAAGGTTGTTTATTAAAAGATAGATGCATAGAATTAGTAGTAAAATTAGTAAAGAGCTTAGAAATAATACTATTTTGATAAAACAAAAGAGATGGTTGAATGGTTGTAATAGTAGCATTATGTGTAGATAGAGTAATGTGATTAGAAGTTGCTAGAGCTAAAAACAATTCATTAATTAACAGGTTAAAATATAAAATTGTTATTATTAATAAAAGAATAAATAAAAAAAATATTTTGTTGAATAGGTTGAATGAATGTATTAATAGTAGTACAGGTTACTATTTGAATTTTTGTTTTTATATACTATCTTTTACATCTATCTTTTTGTTCTACAGTTTGATTAGTAGTTTGATATGTATAAGCTTCCCTTTGTAATCTATAGTAGCGTTCAATTAATAATTTAGCAACGTTTTCCATAGTGCTTTTTTTTATACTTCAGAATATAAAGTTAAAAATATAAAATTAAAAAAATTTATTAAAGATAGATGAAATCGATTACATATATATTAATATTTAAAAAATAGATTAATAAAAAACATATAAAACTTCTATAATGCATATTTGGTATGTGCAAATCTGTAATATAAAAATTTTTAAATATATTTGAATTATAGTATCCAGAATTATATGATGTAATTAGCTAACAGACGCAAATCACTAACTCTTTCAGACGATCACTTGTACCAAATTCTCTCTAAAAACAATTGCACTTTACTCTCTATTTTATTAAGTTAATCTACTTTGGTCGCCTAAGTAAAATTGTTCCTGACAAAATTTTATATATAGGCGGCCTTATTTTATATCTCTATGGGCTTTTACCATTAGGATATAACAAAAAATACAAATTCCGCCTCTTTGGACAAAAACTCAAAATTTTATTAAGTAAACCTTCATTACTCATTAAAACAAA
>CAJVQC010000874.1:0-11437 GCA_910592285.1 Racocetra persica
AATACTGCTATAATATAATCCTTATTTTCAAATATTATCAAAAAAAAATTTATTTAAATATATTAAAATTTAAAAAAGTAAATCATAACCATATTTATAATAATTTTTTAGACAAATTTGCCTGAAAAAGCCTACAGTTTAAGGGATATTATAATCTAGTAATATATCTAACTAAATTATTGAATCATTATCAAGTACAAGAAGAAATTCTCTTCAATATAAATAAGAATCTTTTAAAAAATTAGCAACAACAAGTTCAGGATCTACTGCATAAGAATATTAATATTTTTGTAGAAAAAATTAGTAAAATGGGTCAAATAGTTGTTCTTAAACATACCAACCTAATACATCATGAAATTAATACTAGTAGTGCTCTATCTATTAAATAGTATCCATATAGTATATTTTGAAATAAGCAAGAATTTCTTCAAGAAGAAATATTAGCTATAGAAAAGCAAAAAATTATTAGACCAATCAAAAGTCTCTAGATATCACCCGTAGTTCTTGTTCCAAAAAAAAATAGTAGTAAGCAAATTTGTATCAATTACTGTAAGCTAAATTTAGTAACAGAAAAAGATATTTATCTACTGCCTAATATCAATAAAATATTAACTGTATTTGAGGAAGCCAAATGGTTTACTAGTTTTAATATAGCTAGTAGATATTGGCAAGTAACTGTCAAAGAGAAAGACTAGCCCAACACTATGTTTATTACTAAATTTGGACTTATAGCTTTAATGTGATGTTGTTTAGATTGTGTAATACACCATCAACCTTTCAATATTTGATGAATAATATCTTCAATCTCTTTATTAACAAGTTTGTAGAATATATTTAAATGATATTATGATATATTCTAAAACTTTTGGGAATCATGTGAAGCAACTTCGACAAGTATTCAATAGAATTACAGAGGTAAACTTGAAATTGAATACTAAAAAATATTTATTTTTTTAAAGTAAAATTAAATTTCTAGGGTATATAATTGGTATAGATAAAATATTACCTAATGATAATAAGATTCAAAAGGTCAGAAACTTTCTTGCTTCCACCACAGTTAAAGAAATATAATAGTTTTTGGGCTTTGCATTATATTATAAAAAGTATATTAAAGAATTTGCAAAGATTGCTAAGCTATTAAATTTATTCTTGAAAAAGGATGAGCTATATTGCTGAACTGAGAGTTAGAAAAAAGCATTTCAAACTTTAAAAACTCATTTAATCACATCTCTGGTATTGCAATACCCTGATTTTAATAGACCTTTTATCTTTATACCAATGCTTCTGTTTATGGTTTGGGTGCTATATTAGCTCAGTTAGATGATAATAACAAAAAATATATTATTGTATATACTGAAATACCTAAGTTTGGTATGATTAGTTTGAGTTTGAGTTTGGTTTTATATTTTTATTAAACTCAAACTATAAATTTTATTAATTTTTAAACTCAAACCAAATTCAAACTTCATTATAAGTTTGGTTTGAGTTTGGTTTGAAGTTTGCAAACTAGTTTGAGTTTGAATATAAATAATAGTAATTTGTGCTAATTGCGAAAAATTTTATTAAGTAAATCAATTATATATATTAAGTAAAATTGTTTAGGAGATAAAATTATATATATTTTAAAGGTTTTATATAAATCAGATAACTTTTATTAATTGACTTTTGATTTTATATTCAATGATTATAAAATTTAAAAAAATTGTAAAAAATTTGTTAAAAGTAATACGCAAAATATATTAATAAAAAGTTATTTTAATTTGAATAAAACTTTTAGAATATATATATTTGATTTTCTGAATAACTTTTATTTAATAAATTATATCAATTAACTTAGTAAAATTTTGACTTTACTATAGAGTAACTACTAATAATCATTAAGTAGCTTATTTTTGAGTATAAGATATTTTTATATTTTTCTTTTAAAAAAAAAGATAGCTTATTTTGGTAGTAGCTTATTTTCAGAAATATACTTATATTCAAACTCAAACTAGTTTGCAAACTTCAAACCCAAACCAAACCAAGCCCAAATATTAACTAAAAGTTTGAAAACAAATACAACTTTAGCTAAAAGTTTGGAAACCAAACACAAACTTTATTAAAGTTTGGTTTGGTTTGGGTTTGTAAGAATACTAGTATATGTAAGTCATAGTTTGAATCAATCTGAGCAAAATTACTCTATACCTAAGTTAGAATGTCTTACTATCATTTAGGCAGTAGTATATTTTTACTAATACTTGGGATCAAAGCTATTTGGAGACCAGTCAATTAAAAGGGCTTATAGTATTTTTTGCAAAAATAAGTTAGCTATACTATTGTATAAAGCAGGTATTTTTCTATATAATTTGATATTTAAAATATCAATTTATATAATAAAATTTTTGTCAATACTCACTTTTTCAAATATCTATATATGATTAATATAATCTAAAATTAGAATTTAGAAATCTAGTTGTCGATCCTTGTTGCAAAGTTATAGAGAAGTATTCATGTGATTGGCTAATTTATGTTAATCTAACAGATTATACTAATAATAGATTGTTATTATTATTGTTATACCAAATTTAAAATGTGATTTTCTCAAAATAAAAAAAAAGCTATAGCCTCCTTTTAGTTAAATGGTTCCCATTTTATCTCATTACAGATTATTTGTCATTGTAGTAGTTGAGAACCTCAGAATTAAAGAATACACAGGTAAGATAAATTCTTAGACTAGAACCATATAACTTTATTATAATTTATTAGCCTAGTTGTAAATATTGTAATGCTAATGCATTATCAAAGCTAACTAGTAGTCATCAAAAAATTGAAACACAGGTATGTCAGGTTAAGATAAAATCTTAAGATGAAGATTATAAGGATAAGTCATATCAAGAGATAGTAAAGTATTGTGGTCTAATCTATCTGTATATATTATTACAGATATTTGATCATATTAGAATATTAAATTTACTAAAGACTAGATCAAATAAAATAATTAAAAGTATATATAGTATTATATTAAATATATTAGTAGTCAGTTGGATTAAAAAATAAAAAAAAATTTATTACAAGATTGAAAGTACTCTCTTGTATAATATTGGTATGAAAACTACTTATACATCACAAAGTACAACTAAGTACTTGTCAAGTATTTACTAAATAATTATTAAATGCTTATTACAGTTACTTATTAAACTAATTTCAACACAGCTTATATTCAGTAAATATTTAAGGGTAGACCATATTATATAATTAAATTTCTATTATAAAAATTGGCAAATTTTGAAGATCATTGCTCTATATAAAATTAAATCGTCACAACATATAAAAGCTCATTTTTTATTAAGTAAATCAATCTTTGTATATTAAGAAAAGTTGTTCAAAATAATAAATTACATACCCTCTAAAATTTTTACATAATTTGGATAAAAGTTTTATATTAAAAATTCTTGCAGGTGAAACTCTTAATTTTGTGAGTATAACTCTATGATATATTTAATTAATCGTGCTTACACACAAAAAACTTTAATATAAAAATTTGTTCAAATTGTATAAAAATTTCAGAATATATGTAATTTATCATTTTGAACAACTTGTTTTAATAGTCAAAGATCAATTTACTTAATAAAAATCTAACTTTTATATTGGCAATACTTTTTTTGCCATTTGTTATAATATAAATTTAATTATAGAGTACGGTCTACCCTTAAACTAAGTATTTAGGAAGTAAATATATAATTATAATAAGTATTTAATAAATATTTATAATAAGTACTTAATAAGTAATTCTAATAAAAAAGTATTTAAATAATGATTTCATACACTTAGTGTCCTATAGTAAATTAAGCTTGTAATATAAATTAAATTAAATTAAAATTAAAATTAAAGTTAATATTAAGGTTTGGGTAAGATAAAATTGCGAAAAAAACATTTTTGCTTATGTTACATGAGAGGTGTTATCTAGTTAAAATTTTGAGATATTAGCAATTTTATAATTAGAATCACTAAGTAAAAAAAGCACTGACCAGTTTTATTCATTAAAAAAATCAAAGTTATTATAAGTATATAATAAATATTAAAATTAATTATTTATTAAATATTAATTATTAAAATATATATAGTTAACCTCTCTATAGTTACCTTCTCTATAGTCACAAAATTAATATAATTACAAAATTATTTTTACTAATTATTTATAACTATATAGAAAATATCTCTATATTAGTCACATCTCTTTATAATTATAGTTGTTTGTATCTCAAAGGTGTGACTATAAAGGAGTTTGACTGTAATTAGTATTAAACTTAATTACTTATTTAATACTTATTATTATAGTATATAATAAATATTAAAATTATTTATTTATTTAATATTTATTATTATAGTATATAATAAGTATTAAAATTAATTAATTATTTAATACTTATTATTATAGTATACAATAAGTATTAAAATTATTTATTTATTTAATACTTATTTTTAAAATATTTAATTAATATTATAATTAATTACTTATTTAATACTAATAATTTAAGCATTTGTAAAATACTTAAAACTAATATTTATTTTATATAAATTATAATAATAAAAAGATATTTGTAATAACTATAAATAAATATTTATAGAATACTAAGTGTTTAAAAAATATTATTAGCAAGCATTTATTTAATAATAGCATTTAATTTATATAAACTAAACATTGTTTTAATTTTGTGATGTATTCTCCAGAAAATGATTGCACTAAATATTATTGTAATTTAAGACTATAGATTACAATAAAAAAATACCCTGTTGAAGAAATTATTAAAGTTACTGGCCTATATTGTGTGATAATAATGAAAATAATAGTACTATTACAGAATTGTCTAAAAGAAATAAAAGATATATAAATAAAATTTTTGTTAAAATCAAAGATATAATTGAGTAAAACAGTATAGAAAGCTATTTAACAAATCATTCTTGGTGGCTAGATCTATTATATATCTCTATGATTCAACAATTAGATGAATATAACAACCTTAAAGATATATATCTTTGTAATTTGGTATAGTAGAAGGTTGTTAACCATATTATATTTTTTTTATGACTGTTCACAAATAATACTAAACTTTGTAAACTAGTTACTGCAACTGTACAAATAATCAAACTCCAAACATAAATCAGTTAACTTAATTAAATTTATTTCTACTATTTATTTTTTTTATTTTTTATTTTTTTTCATTATTATTATTAGTTTTATTTTCTTTATTTTTT
This sequence comes from Racocetra persica, assembly GCA_910592285.1. Classification (NCBI taxonomy): domain Eukaryota; kingdom Fungi; phylum Glomeromycota; class Glomeromycetes; order Diversisporales; family Gigasporaceae; genus Racocetra; species Racocetra persica. The sequence goes on from CAJVQC010000874.1 coordinate 5,236, forward strand.
ATAATTTATAGAGTTAAAAAAATAAATCGTATTACTTACAACAATATAAAAATCTTTTTGGAGGTAGCTCAATATCTGATATTGTTTAATTCTTATTAAAAAAAGGCATTGGAGTTGTAAAATAAATTTTTTATTGTTTATAACCAGCTGCTTTATAAGAAAAATCAATAAAAACAGATAAGAAATAAATTGTTGCAGGTAATAGTACAAGATAAAGTAGCTTTGTTATTGTATCTAATACATAACCATCTCTTGAAAGCCCATCTGGGAGTAAAAAAGATATTTGACAAGATTTGTGAGCATTATTATAGTCTCAAATGTATTACCATATCTGTGATTATATTAAAACTTGTAATCAATATCAAAAGCATGAAAAATATAGAATTTACAGCCTATTACAACCTATACCTGTTGAAGTCTCATTTTATAAAATTGGTATTAATTTTGTAGAACTATTAGAAATAATATCTAAAATAAATCGATATATTATTGTAACTATTAATTATATGACCAAGTGGTATAAACCTCAAGCTGTGCTTATAGCTAATACACAACAAACTGCCCATTTCATTTTTTAAGAAATTATATATTGACATGGATGTCTAGCCTATTTGATATCAGATTGAAAACTTTATTTTATAATAAAGTGTTAAAATTTTTGGCAAAAAATTTTGAAATCAAGCTCATCTACAAACAAATAGACTAGTAGAGATTATAATTAAATATTATATAAATCTTTAGAAAATTAGTAACTCAAGATTGAGAATAGGAAATTTTGATACCTTCTGTACTATTTGTATATCACATATCAAGACATCAATAAGTGTACATTATTGGATAGTTAATATGACCATGTAAAGTTTTTTCTGTGATATTTTGCAAAACTAATTATGTAATTTCATGTAAAAAATATCATGGCAAAAAAATTCACATGATCATATGAAATGTCGAATAACTAGATTTACTCTATTTTATCTTACCTATGAACATGAAGCCAAATTTCTAAATTTTCCATTAATAGTCTCAGTAAAGAAAACTATAGTAAAAAGAGTAGATGTACTAGTAAATAATATAACTGTCAACCATGCTTTAGCTAAAAAAAATATTAGTAAGGCTCAATAATAACAAACATTTTGTTAGGATAAGAAGCTTAAGAAAGTTATACAAATTTTTTAACCAGATAACAAAGTTCTTCTATATGATGCAGTTCAACTTGGTCAATATATGAGAAAATTCTTTTCAAAATAGCTAAGACCATATATTATACATGCTCGAATTTTACAAGATGTGTATAGACTATGTACAATAAAAAATCAAATTTTAGAAGCCTCACAAATGCTTTAATACTAAAGAAGTACTATAAAGAAACTTAATTAACATGAACAATATTCATAGAATATTTCAAGTTGACATTTGTTATAAAGAAAGAATTTATTCGCAGAGCTCATAATTTAGCAGAAGAAAAATTGTTATACTGAAAAATTATACTATAACTTTAACACATGTGAACAATATGTATTTTTGATCAACACCTTACTAACCTTATTTTGCTTTATAATGTTTTAGATTATTTTGTACTAAATTCATAAAAAATAATTATAAGATAATTAGTTAGTTTCAGGTCATGATAGTATCAAGGTCAAAAGAAGTTAATAACAAGACTTATTATATAGTTTCAACAAATATATATAGCCTGATATTTTGCTTTAATTCACGGCATACTTGTTATTATTATCTATATTTCTATTATATTATATATTCAAGTTTCTTATTTTTATAGTTGTATATTCTTTTTGATAATAATAAAACTCTCTGTGTTCTTATACACATTAAATTAAAAATCTATTTGTTAATTAATATAACAGACTTGATCATGTGACTATCATGAAGAAACTTCACAATCAATACTTATTTATTCAACAAAGCTTATATGAATATTATATCATATAATTATTACAACAACTATTTGTATCCTCATATACACCTAGTTGCTGCCTCTTTTAAGCCTTAATAAATCTATTTTGATAGTCATATTTTGATGATATTCCTCTTTACCAAATTATCAAGTTATAGTCTTCATACTACAACCTGTATATCTTTTGAATTTCTATAAGAGGTGAAATTTGGATGTGATAACAGATATATATAAATCAATAATGAATAGTAAGCATATATGTAAATGGATACAGATGTCACAAAATAAATAAAGAAGCACATGAGAATTATATAATGTATGATAATGCGATAATAAATAATATGGGCTAGATGCTGAGAAAAGAAACCTTCAGAAAATCAATTATGTTGTAAATCTTATAATAAATCATAAGAAAATGCAAACTTTAAAGAGATATACTGCAAAATCAAAAATCTATTTTGACTAACCAAGAAACTAGATATTAGAAAACCTATTTTCAAATCAAAAATTAGACAACTTCGCTTATTCATGTTAGTGATGAAATAAAATATATGCTGCGGCTATAGAATTATATAGATCATTATCTGAACTTCCGGGGGCAATTCTGGGTGATTCATTCATCTGGCTTAGACATGTTATCAGAACAAAATGTATTAACAGAGCAAAATGCATTAATGATTATGCATGATGCACCCGTTATCAGCCTATTATAACTACCATATTTGGGACAATTTCCTAAAAACAATAAAACACTAAAACACTAAAACAATAAAACACTAAAACACTAAAAAATTAAATCACTAAAACACTAAAACACTAAAACATTAAATCACTAAAACACTAAAATGCTAAAACACTAAAACACTAAAACCTTAAATCACTAAAACACTAAAACACTAAAACACTAAAACACTAAAACACTAAAACACTAAAACACTAAATCACTAAAACGCTAAAACAAAATCAAAAATTTGTTGCTAAATTTGGTAATAATTTCCTTTTATAGAAATAATTTTTAATGTCTATAAACTAAAACACTAAAACATTAAAACACTAAACACAAACTATGTTACTTTGAGTACCTATGGTACACCGTAAAAAAATACAAAAAAATGGCACGATAGGTTAATTAAAAATATCGGAAAGGCAATTTTGCTTATATATAACTACCTAAAACCTAACCTTACCCTAATATATAAGGTGACCCTCACCCTAAAGTTAATCGAGAAAATTAAATATAAGATCACGTGAATTTGACTCCGCTTTAGACGACCCCATTTTTGGAATCTGAAGTTTCCCAAATAATAACTCGTTTTTTTTCACTAAGTGGACATTTCTCTGCTTTTAATAAAAGTTATAGAAGAGAAATTTCAATTCTAATGGTGGCTAAGACGTTAAAATTGGCACAACGGATCGTGAGATATGAGCGTTTTATTTTCGTAGCTATATGTTTATTTCTTTGTGTAAACAAATAAATCAACATATAGTCGTGAAAATTAAACGTTCATATCTCACGATCCGTTGTGCCAATTTTAATATATACCGCCATCAGAACCAGAATTTTCTCTACAAATTTTATTAGAATCAGAAGAAATGTTTAATTGTAAAAAACCGAGATGTCCTTTGAGAAATCAGAAATAACAAAATATAAAAATCATCTGATTTTCATATGATTTTTCACTGGTTCTTATGCGGATCGCGAATTAAATATTAAAACCAAATCTTTTATTTAGATATTGGAATCGATGAACTTCGAGCATTGATTCGTCACAAACTTTAGATTTTTGCGCATTGGCAAAACATTTTGACCAATGTTCGGATGTTCATCGAGTTTTTAAAAATACATAAAAGAATTTAGTATTAAAATTATTAATTGTACTATTATTACTACATTACTTAGTATACAATTCACATGACTTTGCATTATCAAACAACCATACATTAATCCTAAAGATCAGGAATAATAAAATTGATTGTTTTATTATTACATTTTATAAATTTCATTCTGCAAAATAACTTTGGCTTTAATAATGTTTTCTCTGCACTCATAGCATTTCCTGCATCCGAAAGCAAGCGTTTAATTGGTATTCTGTGCAGAAATTGCAAGAAATTATAAGCAATATGTATAACCGATAAGTCACTTCGTAATTTTTCAAATGATAATTACAAGTACAGAATCCAAAAATCAAAGCGTCGCCAAACCCAGGATCGTTTTTTAGACCACCAAGTATTTCTAATTTTGGATTTTTTTAGAGTCATCGGCAACAGCTTATTTATATTGGATTTTGATTCTTCACAAATACTAATGTAAATAGATTCATTATTAAGAGAGAACTCTATGGGATCATCATCAGAAGATACAATGTCTTTATTTAAATCAAATTCCATGTTTTTTAATAATGTCAATTTGAAGAATTTATTAAACAGAATTTATTGAATTACCAATTTATTTTATGTTCTTTAATTGAACGAATTAAAAACTCTGAATGAAGTTTATTTCGATGCTCGAAATTTTCGATCGATACTCGGATAATAATTATTCAACGATTCCATTTCCATTACCAACTACGTAACTCTCATATCAATGTGTCACCAACAAACATATGCGATCAAAATTTAACTGAGATGCCGTGAACGAAGTCACGGGCCATCCATTTGTCACGAGATCACATCCCAGTCCCATGACACAGGATGATGATTGGTAGATCGTTTTGTAAGTATGATGTATTGGACGATGGTAAGTATGATGTATTGAGCGGTGGTAAGTATGATGTATTAGTGATGGGTTATTTGAGTAGTGGTTAGTATGAGGTCATGAAAAGCTATATAAGAGGGGAGAGATGGAGTTTGGGTCTCCCTCTTTTGTCTTTGCTGCTAGCTCGACAGAGGTCTAGCTTCGTCGTTAACGCCCACCCGCCCGCCGCTGGGTGAGAGTATTTGGTGTTGGGGTGTTTGAAGTTATAAGTAGTCGATAGCCCGGGTGAACAGCCCGGATATCGAAGGTTAGTGGTCGATTGCCCGGGTGCACAACCCGGATATCGAAGGTTAGTGCTTCGATAGCCCGACTATACAGCTCGGATATCGAAGAAAGAAAGAAAGAAAGGAAATAGGACCAGTTTAGCGATGCTAGGAACCGGCTGGGGACCACGTGAGCAGCAGAGCAAGATCCCATTTAGTGTATTTCGTAGTTGTTTTTGTTAGTGAACCGGGTGATCGAGTGACAAATAGTAAAAACCTGCATCTAACGAGAAATCACATGAACAGCTCATAAAAGACTAAAATGACAAATTGGGCATGTGGCTCATAAAGTCATCTGATTTTGCAATGTCTCGTTGCCACTTTGTTGACAAGTTCTTCACTCCATTTAAATAATCAAATTATACGCATATTGGTACTCTTCGACTAAAATAATACAAACACACACGATCGCAAATTAATTTTTCAAATGGTAGGTCTTAAGCGAATCGATTGATAATGTATAGCATTTCATTTTATTAATTATGTTTTTAGTTCGTTTAACTTTGTTTTTTTTTTAAAAAAAAAAAAACGATAATAAACTATTGTTAAAGAAAGAACTGAACCAAGCATCGCCCATAAATTATTTCATACTTTAAAACTCAAAATTATAATTCTAATATTTTGATTTTGTTGTATGATAATCAAAGTTTGTAATGTTTAACAAGCTTTAAAATCGAAAAATTAATAACTTATCCATAGTAACGATAAAAAATCTTATCCAATTCTTTATTATGATCAACCTATAAAATAAATTGATAATTTTATGCATTTTTGTATTTTATGGTTATACCCTATTTGCATTTTATAATATATACTGTTTTTATTTATTACGCATAATTTATTTATTTTCGTGAAAGGGTAGATCGTTGCTCGTAATAGGCTTTTCTATATTTGGTGGGTTGGATATTAGATTTAACAAATTGGGGTGAATTGGTCCCTGTAATAATTCATGTAACTCATTTAAACAATGTAACGTATAATTATTCAATAAAGACCCTCACTCTTAAAAATCAAAAAAAAAAAACAAATTGGGTAATTTGGCTCATTCCGCATGCTGAGGTGTCGCAGATTGAATCTAGCCAAAATTAGCTAGTATGAAGAAAGTTCAACTTATCGAATTTATTAAATTTATCGTATTTCTCGCATTTATTTGATTTATCGTATTTAGTGCATTTAGTCAATTTAGTGAAAATATTCATTGTGTATCTACTTGTAGTGCGAAAGTATAAAAGCACTACCTTTCGCATACAATAAAGACAGTTCGGCAAG
>CAJVQC010000875.1:0-11437 GCA_910592285.1 Racocetra persica
ATTCAGTTTCGAAAGCATTTTATTCTCCTCTTCTTGATGTATTTATTTGTAAAATTTAATTTAAAGTTAATATGTAAAAGAAGAAACATCTCAGCTTTAAAGTTTATAAGTAATTCTATATATTTTTGTTATAATTTTATATATATAAAAACCTCTATGTAAAATTTGTGACAAATCAGATGACTGATATAGTATGATTAAAAATCTATCTGACCGGTTACTCCAGACTTATATCAGTTTCTGATTCCTAGTATTATTATATAGTAATACAAAACTATTTATATTTTAGTATCTAGTGATTAGATTTTTATAATTTTAGATTTGTTAGAATCTTCTTATTAAGAGAATTCTAATAAATCTAAAATTATAAAAATCTAATCACTAGATACTAAGATAAAAATAGTTTTGTATTTTTTTTTTTTTTTAATATGTTGGCAGCCTTGCTAGTATCTTTATTAGACTAAAATAAATACAAAACATTCTATAACTATCTAAATCACAGATCTGATATCACTCAGCTGCTTTGAAGGGTACTCAAGTGTGGTTTACTACACCAAATAAGGCTATTGCCTGTCCTGAGGGCTATATCAAGCTAGCTAGTGAAACCATAAAAAAATGGTTTCAAATTGAAAGAAATTTTAACTACATCTAATTGGTAATTTTCTTTACTAAACTATCCTCCTTCTTAAAGCAATGATCTAAATCTAATTTTTTCCTAACAAGTAATTTTATTTTATTTCTTAATAAAGAGAAGTGCCAGAATTTTTTCATTTATATTTACATTTTCTCCTTCTCTTCTTCCAGTTTAGCTTGTCCCTACTAATAAATAACCTAGCTCACAAGAGTCTTCTCTTCTTGTATTACTATGCTATAGTATTTTTCAACTTCTTGAGAGCTTCTTCTAATAAGTTTTTCTATGTATATTCTTCTGTAAGCCTTCTTTTCTTCAAAGTTTTTTGGGTTTTCCTATGGTCTTTTCACTTCTGAGTTTTGGATGGTCAGCTCAGATTTTTTTTTTTATGGTCTGGGTTTGTAGATCTTCTTTTTTCTTCTTCTTTATTTTCTCTTTTTTTTTAAAATAGTTTTGTATTATTATAAATATATTTTATTATAGAGCATTTCTATTTATACATGGCATGTATATACACAGTTAATATAGAGAGCCAATCAGATTACACAATTAGGTGTAATATAAAATTATTGCTTTCTCCAAAATATTACTGATATCTCAAAATTTCGCTTATAAAACAACATAGGACAGTTGGGACAAATTTGAAACAAACAATTTCAAAAAAATATTAGTAGCTCAAAATTTTTATTATGATAACATTTTTTTTGGCTCTTAAATAAAATATTTAAATTTTAGTTTTGATAGTTTTTTAAACTAAGAATTAAGAAATTGATAGGACGAAGTTAAGAAATTCTAGGATGACTAGAATGAAATAGAAGGGAGAAAACCAAAAAGCCTAGAACAGTCATAATATACAGTATATTATATAACTCATAAAATTGAAATGTTAATATTTTTAAAAAAAAATTTGTTGTATTACTTTAGTACAAATTACTATTAATTAAATAAAGATCAATTTTATTTGTTTTTAATATGTAGATAAATATTATACAAAATTTTATAAACTCTTAGTTGAATTTACTTAAATTCTTACACCATTTTGGCTAACTATTTACACGCAAATTAAAATTATTCTTGCTGGTCTATTTCTATGTTGTCTTGATTGTAAAATCTATTGTCTGAATCAAAAAAGATACTTTATTTCTTGTAATATAATTAATAATTTATTTTTAGTTTTTGATCTCAATTCAGGATAGTTTTTTTAGGCATTTTTACCAAGTTGCTCAAGAAGCATTTCAATTTTTATCAAAATTTTAGACTTGAGTATATTTTCTTCATTATTTTGTAATATAGCTTCTTTTTTTGTAATTGGTATTAGCCTAAATAATGAAGATTTGTTTTTGTTAATAAATACTGCAGTAATAAAATTTTGCTGAGCTTGTTTAGCAAACTATGTAAAATTCTCCAAATTTTCAGCCAATTCAAATTCTTCTCCTAAACTTTGTCAGACAGTTTGAGTATTTATCAGATTTACAAACTCTAGACTTCACAATAGTGCACAGAATCTTTGATATTCTACTGTCGATTCTGGATAAGTTCTTAGCTCTGACTGCTATTGATTATTATATCTGATTGTTTTAAATAGATTATTTCTAAGCTAAAATAAATAATTAATAGCAGCATATATATAATTAATTTAAAATAAAAAATATGCATTACTTCAATAACATTTTTGTAATTGTGTGCTGCAATTTTCTAATGATGATATTGAAGAACAGGAGATATTAAAGTTTTTAGTACCTTATTTACTTCTTCAATAATCATGTTAATTTCTTGATGCTGTTCATAAATTCCTGATCAAGAGACAACACAATTTCTCTCTATAATATCATGAATCTTAGAACAAAGTTGCATAAATTGAATTTCATCGACAACCTTTATTAAGTGATAAATCGAGTGATATCTTGTTGACCAAATTGGAGAAAATGTTCATTTAGCATCTTTTTAAAAAAAGATTATTGGTTCTTATAGATTTTTATAATTAACTATTGCCTGGAGGTAAACAAATATTTTGATTTAAAAAAAATTAATAGCAATTTTTTTTTTAATTAAAAAAAATAATAATAATTAATAACAATAACCTGCTCAAATTTTATTTGATATAGTAGGTTTTGTTGTCTTTAGCCTAAACAAGATATCTTTTGACAGTCAGATTAGAATGGCTTTTTACATATAGCTATAAAAGCTCTATAGCTATAGCTTGACATATATGTTACAAATTGAATCCTAAGACTTGTGATCATTATTATATCTTTTAAAATAGGCAAGTTGATTTTCAGTTCAATAAACTTGATATATCGCAAACTATTTCAAATCAATATCTCTATGAATTAAAAAAATAATAAATATTGAGAAAAATCATTTCTTTATATTTTTAGTGATTCTAACAAATTTCTTTCTTGAATATCTCTCAAACCACTAGCAGGCAAATTTGCTATTTAATTTTTTTGCCCTATTATTCCAAATTTTATTAAGCCACATATTATAATCTTTTAATTAAAATAAAAATGGCTGCACTAATTGTTATATTAATTTAGCAGATTTTTGGAATTAGACCTCTATCCAAAGCTCCAATAATTGTTAAAAATTAGATTCTTATTTGCAAATTTCAATTCATAGTTATATAAGAGAGCTGACATTTAAGACCTCATTATAGCTCTCCTAGGAATTGTCAATTGACTATTTTCTAAATACCAGAGTTAATCATTTGACAATTATAAAATTAAAATAAAATTATATAAATTTTGTATATTTTATATACCTTTGCATATTTTATATACTCTTTGCATATTTTATGCACCTTTTGCATATTTTATATATAATTATGCATGATTATACATAATCAAATATAAAATATGCAAGGGTGCATAAAATATACAAAAAGTATATAAAATATACAAGAGGTATATAAAATATACAAAATTTATATAATTTTATTTTAATTTTGTAATTGTCAAATAATTAACTCTGGTGTCTTGAAGAATAGTTAATTGACAATCCTCAAGGAGGCTATAATGAGGTCTTAAATGTTAGCTTTCTAAAGTTTGATATATAATAAATAATTAGAACTTGTATTTAAACCCAAATCTATTAAAAGAGTAGATGTAAGTGGAGATTTGAATAAAGGCCAAATTCTTTAAATCAGCTGAATTGTATTTCAAAACTTTTGAAGTAGGATTAATTGTAATATGATCTTTATGACCGAATTTCATAGCAAAAATGATACTTGTATATACAATTATAGACCTTCAAGATTATCACACATATATACCTTTTGCACTATAACATTAAAGTTGATCATAACTAACTTCATTGAATTAATTTTTGGAATAATGCTAGAAAGATAAGTAACTTATTTAAGCAGGCACTTATTATAACAATTTAAGAGATAAAAAAAATTGTGGTAAGGAAAAATATATAAAATTTAAAACCAAATTAGCTTTAAACAATTTTTTAATTATTGGTCAAAAAATATTAGATAAATATTTGAATATTAACTAAAATATTACTTACCAGTTTAACTCCATATATGCTTAAAGCATATTCATTTTTTCATGTAATTGTCTTGGTATAAGAACTAATCATAGAAATTTCTCTCTTAATTTTGTAGTATGACAGTAAAAAACACCATCACAAACAATGACAATCTATTTATAGATTCTCATACTTAATTTTGAATATTTTTTCTATATATGAAAGAACTTTCTCAATATTTACAAGAAAATTAGGGTTAATATTAAGAGAGTTGGAACATAAATCTCTAGAATATTAATTTTTAGATCAGTAACTTTTTGCTGAGTAAGACTGATCTTAAAGACGAATATATTAATTTGTTTGTCATGAATTTGTAAGGTTTAAAAACAAGTAGATTAATTAATTAATCAGCTATATGATTTTTGATTTCAGCTATTCTTTCTTTTTGTATTTTAAATAATTTTGGTAGTGATATTTTGTATTCTGGGCATTTTCTTTTCTGATTTTCAATATTTTGTTGACTACAACCAAGGCATATTTTCATATTTGTTACATTAGTCATTGTAGAAGCTACAAAAGAATCAATAATATTAGTAGGAGATGACCAGAGATGATGATTTTCTGCAGTGCTATTGGGTCAATTCCATCTGTGCTAAATTACAAATTCTGCAAATAAAAATAATAAATTCTGCTTAATTTCTATGGTATTTCTATAGATTCTGTATGGTTTCTGCAATATTTTATTTATTGAAATTTACTGTCAAAAATATAAAAAATATATTTTTTTTAATGATATTTTTTTTTCAAAGAAAAAAAAATTTTAAAGAAAACAGTTTTTCAAAAAAAAAACATTTCAAGAAAAAATAATAAAATTTGAAATTGTAATAAAAATTTAAATACTATTATTATCGCTATTTAACCTGTTGTTAAAATACAACATATTTAAACTTTGCAAACTTTCTTCACTTAAATTTTGCCAGTTAGTATCTAAAATTATATTATATTTTAAAAAGCTTCTTTCAACCGCACAGGAAGAAACTGGTAACCAAATATAGTCAAGTGCGATTTCAGATAGATGGGTAAAGAACTAGCCATATTAGACCAAAATTCATTTAATGTAATTTCTTCAAATACTTTATCATATTTCAATCTACAATAGATAGACCATTCATGTAATAGTTTATTGGATAGATTATATAATTTTGATATGATTGAATAATTACGAATATCCTTTCTTGTAATATTATCAAGATGAAGGAATTTTGGGTCGAATACTTGGCTTGCAGAAAATAAAGGCCTACCAGGATGAGAAGGAATATAGGCAAAAAATTTCTGATATGCAACACCATGAAAAATAGAATAAAATTTGACTAGTTAAAAAGATTTTGATAAGATTAATATATCTAGCTCCAAACCAAAATATTCGGTACTCATATTGGTTTCAATATAAGCTATAAGTTGTTCAAGTTGACTTTCAACTAGAGGGAATACAGGTTTTTTCTGTTAAAAAAAATCTAACGTCTGTATAAATTTCTGTGAAAAAATAGCAATAAAATTAATATAAATTACGATAAGACCGAAATCTTTAGGATTTGCTAATAATGATGTAATATTTTTTAATATATCAGTTTCATCGATCTTGCATTCATCTTAAAAAAATGTTGGCCAATATATAATGTGATCCTTTGTATACAAAATCATCTCAAACCAAGAATTCTATCTTGTTATAACAGGTAGTGGAACTTTTCTTGGTGAGGTTATTTAATAAAATTATAGATGATCTAAATATCGATAACAACATGCTGGAAACCTTGAAAATGAGTCTTTAACTTTAGTCATTAATAAATTAACTTTGGAAAAATAGGAATAATTACCATGTATCACTATATTTAAAAAAAAATTTTATAGCTCTATTCCATAAAGACTAGTAATGCTATTATTGTATTATACATAAGTTAATATATATTATTTAAATAAATTTATTTTACCCAATTAAGTTTAAAATATGTGCACAACAAGGTATATGTACCAATTGAGGCATTACACTAAGCAAAACATCGCAATAGCATTTTTTATGTATGTGGCTGAGTCTGATACAAAAACACGAGGAAAGGTAAACAGAATATTATATTTTGCAAGAACTTGATAAAGTGTTTGTCCTATTGTACAATTATTAACTTGTTTAAGAAAATCGACAGATACTAATTTTATATTATCTCTATATACAAATAGAGTATTAACTACACTTCATAAACAGCTATCTGTCATTTCATCCATAATAATTCCTACATGCTTTTTTTTAAACAAGGATTTAAGACTTTCAAAATTATTAAGAAAGACTTGAAGAAGATATAATTGCTGTAATGTAGATGCTTGCGGAAAGACCCGTCTTCTTTACAATACTTTTTTAAAAAAGAATGCAAGTGATTAATTTTTTCTATAGGTATATCTGCTGCTACAAACATTTCAATTAAGTAATTTAAAAAATTTTTTTTGATTCTGAAGATGAAAAAGATGCGGCAATAGTTGTTGATACTGCTGCCTATTTTTATTAGAAATTTTATTTGCTTTGTGAGTTTTACTATTAAGATGATTATCGACTATTGATTTTCATGTTCAGTCAATAGAATGATCACAAAAATTGCAAAACAAAATTCCATTATCAACTCTAAAATCCTCCAGATTATCTTTAACTCGAGTATAAACTGTGACTTTTGATATTTTATTTTTTTTCTTTGCATTATAGCAATTAAAGTAGAAATTAATTATTGGGTATGATCGAACAAGATGTGTAAAGACAATAATAAGACAGATACAGAAAATTTATATAAAGATAAATATGAAGACAGTTCTTATTAATTGTGGGTCTTTTTATATAATTTCATGTTAGTTAATATTTTAACTTTTTTATCCCTAGGTCTCTCTTAAAATGATCACCTTTTGAAGGGTTATTTTCCCTTACTGTACATGCAAAGACTCGCGGTATCAGATAATACTAAAGACACAAAAAATAAAATAATGATATGTACTAATAACAAACAAGTAATAAACAATAAATAAATAAATAGTTAAAGATGCAGTACTAAATAAAATAAAGTAAGTGCTGTAAGCAATTGAGAATCTTTGTCACGAACGGTTTTGTTGGCATTACATGACTCATGTAATAATCGTGACATGCATAACCTTCCGAATTGTTGAGTTAGCTAAATCTGAATTTATTTTTACAATAACAAAAAAATTCAACAGAATATATTGAGGCTTATAATAGAAGTTTTTTTCTTAGTTTTCTTATTTTATTTTACTTCTTTGATTACTAATTTTTTATCTATAAATTCAAAGCATCTTCGATATTCACTTTAGATTTCATACATACAGTACTTTGCAATATATCCTTACCAATTTTAGTAGTATTATCTATTACTTGACATTTTTCATTAGCAGCCTCAGGCTAATCATAGATCAAAATTGCAAGGACTAAATCACACATTTACTTCTAACCTACTTTCTGCAACAATTCTGCAGTAACTGTAGCATTTTCTGCAATCATCACCCTATTTCATGATTTCTGCGGTATTCTGTGCAATGCAGAAAATCATTGTCACTAGAGATGACCTTTCTTTAGATAACGAATTAAGAATTTCTGTAAAGTAGGCATATAACTCTTTGTCGACAATTTTCTGAATTTGAGAGTTAATATTAAAAATTTTTTTATACTATGATCTAGAAAAAGATTGATATGCCCAAGATAAATTAGTGTGTTGAATTTTATTTTGAAACACAATATTAAATATGACAAAGCTGGTGACAATGTAATAAACTACTGTATTAGACCCTTGATCGAGATAATTCTTCTGGCCTTTTTGCTCATTGTCAAATACGATAAATAAAAGGCTTTTGGGCAATGGCTCTTCATGATTTGATAATTCTTCAAGCTATTTTTGAAATCAATGATAACTTCCAGAGTTTGTAATATGGTTGTCGATATCTATGGTCATCTTTGATCATAAAATTGAATATTTAATAGCTAAAACAGCAAGTTAAATTTTTGATATATATTGCCTATGTCATGCCCTATATAATGAATTGATTGTAATAGCAGTTTTAAAAAGCTTTTCTGACTCAAAACATCACCTTAATTATTCTGAACCAGCATTTCAATAAATTTGATAGCAAGCTAATTCAATATTATAAAATATCAAAGATAGCTGTAAATACTCTTTTGTAAAATTTTTAATTATTACAGTTTGCATATTGATGTAACTGATCGAATTTGAAAATAGCTGCACACCTATACAATTACTTGAACAATCATATGATTGTTGTCTATATAATGATTTTTTAGTAAAAATAGAAATAGCCAACAGATTCTATGAAAATAATATATTTATACTAAATCTTTGGCCAACAAATACATTTTATAATTATGCAATTAGACAATCATCAGGTAATTGTAAGATTGTGTAGCAATCTACAAATTGATCAAAATTATATCAATATTCAAACTGCAATAAATAATTTAAATAACTTGAAAAAGTTATTTTAAAAAGAATAAATTACTGTATGCCAATGGTGTCCTACCACAATTATACTAAGAGTTAAAAAAAAAAATCAAATTCAATATTGACTTGATTATACTTATTGAGCTATTCGCGTAGGCTATATACCATAATATTTTTCTAAAAAGAACCTATTACTGTCCCAAATTAGCTATCTAAATCCTCAAATAATGATATATATTCTGCTTTCGCTATTTCAAAAATCACACTGATATGCTTATATTGATTATTAAATCAGAAATTTCACTATTTGGCAAGTGTTTTACTAAGTCTATATTGTTCCTTATACAAATTACAAGTCATAATCTTATTATTATAAACATTTAGCAATTGATTTTTTAATTTAACTATTTTGTCTCTTTGATTTTCTAAAAAATTATAGGTCATAATTATATCATCATAAGCCCTTTGTAACTGACTTCTTAATTTAACTATTTTATTTTCTTGATTTTCTATAATCAGAGATTTTTGTTGATACTCTAATTGGGAGAGCTCTAAAAGCCTTCTAGTTCTGTCAAACTCAGCCATCAAATCAGTATAACTCATAGCTTGATTAGTATAATCTATAGCTAAGTTATCTTGATTAGTATCAAGCTAAACCCTTCTTGATCTAAACTTGCAAGACTATAATAATCATTAGCAACATTTGATTATAATGCCTTTGACAAATAATATAAATATTTAAAGAAGAATAATGCTTAGCAATTTCTTGTATAGAAGGTTGAAGAAGAACAAGTCACCTAGCCACTACAAGAGCATCAGCATTTTGTATTCTTTATGAGTTTATATCACAAGGTTTAAGCCTATTGTATTATATGTTTGAACTAAATTTGCAAAAATATATTGAGGTGAAATTTTTCTGATTGCTCTTGAGAAGTTAAAGAAGTTTCTTCTAATTGCTCTTGAAAAGTTGACACTATAAAAAAATATTTAAAATTTGCAAAATTATATTCTTACAGTTCAGTTTGTATAAAACGAATCTTCAAATTTCAAATTTTATTTATTTTTTGGTAAGTACTTATTGGAGTGGATTATTGTAGATTATTTAAACTAGGCATTCTCTGCTATCTAATTATATATCAATTCACGAGTTACTAATAATAAATTAAAGATACAAAAATTTCTGAAAAATATTATAAAAGAAGTACAGGTGAGCCAATCAAATCTAAGAATCAATATGCAAATTATTCTAGAATCTAATTTTCTAATTTGGTAGATTCTCTGACTGATCTATTCTTTAGACTAGTGATCCAAGATGTTTGTATAATATATCTAGAAAACCATGAGTAGATATGTGATATAAATAGATTATAATATATTTTTCAAAAAAGTAGTATAATAGTTTCATCTTGATCAATACCATTTTGAACAGAGTATGAAAGAGTTAGTCTAAGGTTAGTTATAATCTGATTGTAACAGTCAATGAAAATATTAATTATAGTTTGGATAATAGAAGTTGGTAGAGCAAGTCAAGCAAGTGAGTGCTGAAGTAAAAAAAGATTAACAGAATCGTAGGCCTTACTCATATCTTGAGACAAGAGCCATATATCTTTGTAGTTACATATAGTATTCTTAATTAAGTTATTAAGGATATATAGGAGTTGTAGTAGAATTTCTAGATAGAGCACATAGTTGAAAGGTAATAGAATATGATATTTTTGAAATACAGTACTGAGTTAATTGGTAATAATTTTAGTATAGATTTTGTGAATATGTTCTACAAGACTAATTGGTCAAGTAAGGTTGAGATTGCTATCAAAAGTATTATATTTGGTATAGAAAATATTCTACTGTTTTTTCATTGTTTTGGGATTTGGCCCTGGGTAAGACAAAAATTAAAAAAAACAGTAAGGGCTTGTAAAAATATTAGACCAGAGTGCTTGATCATTTCATAGCTAATACCAGTAGATCTACAAGCTTTGCCATTTAGAAGCTTAGAGATAATTGAAGTGATTTTTTTAATTGTAATTAGTAAAGTAAGAGTGTTGTATTAGTTAGGATTAATATAGATCTGTAGTAGATATTCTTGTTGCCAAGAGCTGTTGAAAAGTATTTAATTAATAGGTTCATAAGTAGTCTAGTCATAAAAATGCTGTTGAATATGTTGTTTAATAAGAGTTGATTTAGTAATTAATTGATTTGGTAATTTAATATTTGAGAAATATATTGGGGCTTAATAGCGATTGAGAATACTGTTGATAGCATGTATAAGCTTGCTAATAAGAGTCTCACATCTCTTCTTAGAAGCTTGTTAAATTTGTTGATGGAGAAGAAGAGAGTTTTCAGTATATCATGCTTGGTACAATTAGTACCATATATCCTGAGTATGATTTATCTATTCTAGAAGTTGAGCAGAATCTGAACTTAAAAGAGTTTAGATATTACATTGAAATCATAAGTTAATATCCTGAATTTGTGAGTTAACTAAAGAGATATCTAAAGTTGTATTAGTATTTTTACAATTTTTGATTAGATAACCAAGTTTTTTAAGAGACAGATAAAGTTGTGTGCTATGTGGATTATTTGTGATTATAGCTATGTTTACAGCTAATTTTGTTTAGAATAGTTAATATAGCAGCATTTATAATAGAATATTTAATATTATGCTATATAGTATTTATACTTTCAGAGATTTGTAATAATAGCAGTATAATTAAATATTTACAATATAATATAATTAAAATAATTAAATAATTAAATTTTTTTTTTTTTGGTTTTAAGGTGAGGCCTTGCTCATATCTTTATTAGTAATAATTTTTTAATAGTAACAAAATAA
>CAJVQC010000876.1:0-11435 GCA_910592285.1 Racocetra persica
ACTCCGGAGCACTCCGGAGTAGAACCCAGCCCAAGTTGGAGTGGGTTTAAAATTATGCCTTTAAATTTGGAGCAACCCGGAGTACTATGGAGCAACCCGGAGTAAAGCATTGGAGTAAGTTTAATTTAGTGGAGTGGGTTGATGATTGGGTCAACCCAAACCAACCCAACCCAACCCATTAACAACCCTAGCTGCCAGGTTTTATGCATCTTGAGGAGTCTGATTTAAATATAAATAAATTGTCTAGTTGTGTTTCTACTTCTATTTTAATCTTCAAATCTTGTATTTGTTTTACGACTTCATTTATATTTTCAGTAGGTTTCTCTTCTTCTTCTTGTCATCATTTCTTTGGGCTGTCATTTGATTTGTTTTAGTATAAATCTCTTTTTCACACCATCTATTTTATTTTTTTCTTTTTATATTTTTTCTTCACTTATATTTGTAATATATTTAATTGATGCTGGATTGCTTTTTGTGATCCTGGCTTTTTTAGCTCATCTTTTGACTATATCTTCTTGAAAACAAAGGTCCGCCTCTCTTAGAGTGTCTCTTACTTGTCTATATAATCATAATTCATATACTGTTACATGGTTTGGATTTCTTACTACTAAGCCTTAGCTAAGTTATCTAAGTCGTTTAGTTCTATTAGCATGTATATTTGAAGAATTTCTACTAGTTTGTTGTCATTTATATACTTAAAAACTTGGGAATTTGCCCTATATATATATACTATTAAACTAGTTCAAACTGGTTTTGTTGCTTCAATCTCTATTTTTGCTAGAACTTTCTATATCTTTCTTTATTGTTTTCTAAATCGCCACGTATTATAATTCTTTTGTTGTTGTTGTTGTTTGTTGATCGTTAGTGTTTCTTAGAATAGAACAGGATTGTTTGTTTGTTTGTTATTGCTGTCTGTTGTTACTTTCTAAAATAATACGTATTTACTTTGTTTGTTTGTTGTTTTGATGTTTACTTGTCATGTGTCTTGAATTTACAGAGTCTAGAACAAAATTTTAAATTCTCTAAATTTTTTGATAAAAAATTTTAAGAAAGTACTATTTTTCTTCGAATTGTTTGCTTTCAAGTTTTTGTATTAAAAGACTTGAAATATTTTCTTGTGCTGAATCTTTTTTCTTAATATCACAGAAGATGTTTTCTATATCAGTTGTTGATAAAATCTCAGTTCTTTGTTTTAGCGATTTTTGAAATTGTTAATTAGCGGAAAGAGTTTAATGAAGAATTATTGTATATAAGAGATTATATTAAAGTTGATATATATGAGAAATTTTATATATAAAAATTTATAAAACTTTGTTTTGTAGCTTAGGTTGATATTGATAAGATTGATATTAATGAGGATCACCTATATTTTTGGCAAACATTTTGGTATTGTTAAAATTTTTATATGAAATCTTTGAAATAATTATGCTATATGCTTATAATATATTTTGATAAAAAGAGTTTAAAAAATTTTAGCAATAATTTTGGCAAATATGAAAATTAATTACAGCTGCCTAAATGCTATAATTATTAAGATTAGCAATTTAGATATATATATATAAATTGTATGATAATCTAAATTAGCTGTGTTATTAGTATAGGCAGCATCTATAATTTATATTAAACCAGTATTGTTATGAGAATTTTAAAGATAATACCATATGGTATTACCTTCAAGATATCTATTTTTATATAATACTGGCTTAATATAAATTATATTATAAACTTGATATTAGCCAATAGCTAGCTATGGAAATTTTGGTAATAATGATATTAATCATATTTTTCACCTAGAATTAGCCCTTAATAATTTTATTCACACACTATTAGAGTACCAGCAAACAAGCATAATTCTATGAAACGTGCTCAAACATGTTTAAAGAAATGAATTCAAAATTTGATAGACAAAGTACATAAAAAAACATCTTTATGATTAACTTGTACTTCTGAAGTAATTGTGTTATCAACATTTGATAATACACAAATGTCTCACAGACAAAAAAGAAAAATTAATAGCAAGATAGTTTAGAAGATAATAAGTTGGATACATGCTAGATTTAGAAATCAATTGATTTCTAAAATGAAAGAATTTGGCAAAACTGTAATAATATTTGTTTCAAAAGCATATACAAGTAAGGCATGCAGCAGTTGTGGGTATATTAAAAAGAATTTAGAAGGAAATAAAGCTTAAATACAATAAATATGGATTTCAAATTAATAGGGACTTAAATGGAGCCTGAGAGATTTTTTTTTAGACTTTGCTTGATGGCTATAGTTATGCAAATATAGTTATGCTAATTGATTGATTATATAGCTGAATATTTTTAGTTGTATAATTAATCAATTCAATCTATTCACATTTTGTATTTTATTTCTAAAAATTAGAAATAAAGATTTTAAGTTATATTTAAATTAGTTTGTTGCAAAAAAATGATATACTTGTATTATTTTTTTGGTTTATACAAGATAATATTATAAGTGATTATATGTTTTCTAGAAATGAAATATTTCAGGATTATATAGCAAAAGCTTATTCAATCAAATTAAGATATGCGAAAAATATACAGAATAGCTAACAAATATAATTAGTTCTATAGTATAAATTCTAATAGATACTACAATAGAGTAGACTCTTTGGGTTAAACTTTTCTCTAAGATAAATCAGTCCTAGGTTTCGTAATCTAAAATTAGATATTGTAATATGTAATATACCTGTTGTAATACTATTATAATAATTAATTAAGATTATTAGACCAAAGAGATCACTTATAAAAAAACACACATATCTTAATCTATTAGAATTTATATAACTTATCATCTATTTTTGTGTTAAAAATTTTAATATATGTTATAAGCCCTTTCCAAAATATTACTTATGCAGCAATGTACTAAAAAATATCTAACCATATCACTTCTATCTATACTCTAATTACCATTATTTTCTCTAGACCAGGTCAAATATCATAAAAATATTTGCTGAATACACCCACAAATACAATGAGGAATAATATCATTACTGCTACTAAAAAAACTCACAATTACTATTAATTAAATTTCTTGAATAAATAGATTAGTGATAACAAAAAAATTACCATTTAATTCATTGTATAATCTATTATTATTAGAATGATGAGAGATGTTCATGATTTTCTTAACAAAGAATATAACTTGTTTACATAATATTTTTATTCATAACAATTGCCATCAATATGAATAATCAAGCTAAAGTTTTGCAATCTAATTTGATACAAAACTAAGATTTTTTTCTTGCATTTACAAATAATGAATCAATTTATTTCATCATACAGTCAAACCCCTCTATAGTTACCTCCTCTATAGTCACAAATTTGGTATAATTACAAATTTATTTTTACTAATTATTTATAACTACAGTCAAACCCTCTATAGTCACCTCCTCTATAGTCACAAAATTAGTATAATTACAAATTTATTTTTACTAATTATTTATAACTACTGTATATAGAAAATACCTCTATATTAGTCATACCTCTTTACAATCACAGTTTTTTGTATCCTGAAGGTATAACTATAGAGAGGTTTGACTGTATATTGTAATTAATTATTTTTGAATATATATATTTGAATGCATCAAAGTAGGTGTTCACAGATTCATTTCAAGTTTGTTCTTTGGTTAAAAAAGATTTTTGTTTACAATGTTTTACATAGCAATGTTTTCATCGTCTTAAAAGTGACTTTTTGTTGCTTTAAGATAGTTCTTTATAGATAGTTCTTTATCGCTTTAGTAGTAGTTCTTTCATCACTTTATTCGTTACTTTAGAGGCAGTTCATTCATTTAACACATGTGTTCATTTAATAAAAATTAATTTTTTTTATTAGATTGAGATTTTTAGACATATATGAATTATGCGAATTTTAATTAATAAAATTATAACCAGTTTTGTTTTTGGTAATTTCATAGAAATTATTTTTTGTAAATGAATATATTTTTATATTTGAAAGGCGAATCAAAATAAAAATAATGAATAGTAAATAGTAATAAATAATTATTAAAATCTCAATAAATAATTCAATTAAAGTACATATCTCAATTTTAATATCAAAATTGTTTCATAACGATAATAACAATAACAAATTAATGTTAAGTAAATTAAGTTATTTATTTGGATTATTTTCTAATTTGGTAATTGCATAGTATGCAGATTAAGGTATTTCTTTTTTCTTTTGTCCTCTTTAATCACTATTTCTTCACATATCGATATATTCATCAGTTGTTCGAAAGCAAAAAAAATCAATTACCAAAAGTAAATATCAAAACTACCCAAAATTAACAAAAAGGCAATCATGCATACCACCAAGTGCTAGAGAAGCTTCCACTTATTACGTAAATATAGCCCCCCTCCAGAGTCAGTCATTTAATAATTACAAGTTTTAAAGTAATCAATCATTTGACAATTGCAAGCTCTAAAATAACTAATCGTATAGAGTTTATATTATGATTACTTTAGAACTTGTAATTGTCAATGACTAACTCTAAAAGAGGGCTATATTTATATAATAAGTAGAAGTTTTCTAAAAAAGTTTTCTTATGAACTATTTAATTACATTTTTTTTCTTTGTTCTATAATAAGTATTACTTTTTCTGCATTTAATTTTTCTATTACCTCATTTTTTTCTTTAATTTTTTTATTTTGTTCTTCAATCATCTTTAAAAACCTTTTCTACTTTATCTTTTTCGTCTTGTATTTCTTTTAATTCTTTTTTCAAAATTTTAATTTCTTCTTCATTCTTTCTGTTTGTCCTTAGCTTGTAAAGCTTTATAATTATCTTTAAATGTAGCATAAATTACTTCTAGATTTGAATGTTCTATGAGGAGCTCGCTATATTTCTTATTGATATCTCTGAGATTAATTTTAGATTCTGTAATTTTTGCTCTAGATCTTTATACAATGATTTAAGATTTCTGTATTCTGAATCTAGAACTGCATATTTGGTTTTGAGTTTTGTATGATTGTTATCTTTTATTTTTAAATCTGCATTCTCAGTTTTTAAAATTGTATTCTGTAATTCTAAGGCATAATTTCTTTCTTCGGTTTCTTTATTTTTTATCTTAAAATTTATGTTATCTGTTTCTAGTATGTGATTTCTTTTTTTGATCTCATTATTTTTTACTTTAAGATTTGTGTTCTCTTTTTCTAGGGCATGGTTCCTTTCTTCAGTCTCTTAGTTTTTTACTTTGTGATTTGTGTTTTCTATTTCAAGTGCGTGATTTCTTTCTTCGATCTCTCTATTTTTTACTTTTAATACTTCATTCTGCGATATGAGAATTGATTTTTGTTCTTGAGGCTCTTTTGGTTCATAAAAGTTTTATCTACATTATAAGAATAAGTTAGTTATTTATTTTTTGATAATAGTGAAATCCAAGAAATACTTACTTCGAAGATAATATTGAATAAATCTTCACAATACTAGACAATGATGCAAAAACAGGATTAATTTAAATTTTAATAGATATTGTCATCTTATAAACTATTCTGTGAGGGTGAAAATCTATATCTCATATTCAAATACACTTACATTATTTGCTAGTCCAATTGTATCTCCAACAGTATTGTAATTTTTTTGTTCAAAAAAATTTTTAAGTATACAGTAAGAAAGATAGATATTAATTTAATGAAAAGTCTGTGTGCTACCCGGGGTGGTATACTACTCTGTCTAAATTAAATAGTAATTTGATGATGCACATCACAGGGTGGCAATAAATTATTTACTACTCCAGGTGGCACCAAGATGACTCCTTAATTTAAATAATTGAATTAATATACTGTAATTATCTT
Organism: Racocetra persica; assembly: GCA_910592285.1. Lineage (NCBI taxonomy): Eukaryota > Fungi > Glomeromycota > Glomeromycetes > Diversisporales > Gigasporaceae > Racocetra > Racocetra persica. The sequence continues at coordinate 5,817 of CAJVQC010000876.1, forward strand.
GATGATATATGTGACAATTCCTAAAGCAAAAATTATGATAACCTTGGTAATATATTTTTTATAACCTTGATTGCCACAAAAAATATTGACCACTTGTTGCTGGTCAAGAATTGGACTTTGTCTTGTCACATGAGAATGTTCATTAACTAAATGTTGATAAGAGGGTATCTCGTTGGGCAGGGATTTTATGTGCGAAGTTACTGGAATTTTATTACCTAGATTTGTTTGGTATGAAAAGATCAAACTTTTTTGAGATTGTTTTGGAGCTTCCGAAGATGATTGATTCGAGGAAGAGGAAGTTGAAATTAGATCCATATCAGTTGAAGTTGAAGATGAACTATCAAATTTCTGACAGCTCAGTTGATCGCCATTAATCAAATTTGATGAAATTTTATTATTTGAATTCTATGAATCTATAGAATTCAAATAAAATAATTTTTATTGAATTATATCAGATGGTTGTTGAGATATCTTCGCAGTTTTAGAAAAAAATTTGGCACAGCTTCTATTTTGATGAAAATTCATGGCACCAACCTTGATTTTGAAAAGTTTGGTCTATAGTGATTACTGTGCAATAACAAGATTTTTAGAAAATATATTAAAATCTTTCTCCATAAAATTTTAGCTCAAATAAACGAGAACTCATAGATTTACTACATTTTTATCGACAATTTGGTTTTTTTTAAAAAAAAAACTTTGAGCGAAGATATTTCAGCAATCACCTGATCAAATTCGATGAGATTTTTTTATTTGAATTCTATGGATTAATAGAATTCAAATAAAAAAATTCATCGAATTTGATCTGATGGTTGCTAAGATATCTTCACTCAAAGTTCTAGAAACAATTTGGCGCAGCCATTTTTTATAGTTTGATATTTTTAAAAAACTTTTAGCGAAGATATCTCAGTAACCACATGATCAAATTCGATGAAAATTTTTTATTTCTATAAAATTCAAATAAAAAACTTTTAATCGAATTTGATTAGGTGTTGCTGAAATGGGCTACCATTTTTTTTTGGGCGACGCTATGTAATTTAGTCATCTAGTATAGCTCGGAGATCGGACAGGCCCTTATTTGTAAAAATTTTTGATTTTGGGCCGCTATATGTAAGAATTTTTATTTTGGGCCCTCATCCGTAATTATTTTCATTTTTGGGCTTTTATGTGTAAATTCCCCATTTTTTTGTTCTTATTTTATATGCATGTATGATTAAGATAAAAAAATTTTTCATCGATTTTAAATAGGTGGTTGTCGAGATATCTTCGCTCAAAGTTTAGAAAAAAAAAACTTAATTAGCTATCAAAAGCTGCGGCAAAATTTTTTCCAAACTTTGAGCGAGAATATCTCGACAACCACCTACCTAAAATCGACGAAGTGTTTTATTTTTACTATATGCATGTATAATTAAGATAAAAAAACTCACATCGATTTTAGATAGTGGTTGTCGAGGTATCTTTGCTAAAAGTTTTGGATAACTATCAAAACAAAAGTTGCGGCAAAGTTTTTTTTCAAACTTTGAGCGAAGGTATCTTGACAACCACCTATCTAAAATCGATACATTTTTTTAAAATTCTAATTCTATATGAACGTTTAATTAAAATAAAAAAATTTTCATCGATTTTAGATAGGTGGTTGTTGTGATATTTTCGCTCAAAGTTTAGAAAAAACTTGAATAACTATCAAAAGTTGCGGCAGTGTTTTTCCCGACAACAACCTATCTAAAATCGATGAAATTTTTTTTTTTTTATTCTGTATCTATATGAATGTATAATTAAAATAAAATAAAAATTTTATCGATTTTAGATGGTTACCAAAATATCTTTGAGTAGTTTGAAAAAAATTAATTACAATTGAATAATTTCGTCCAATCAGAATGGAATATTCATATATTTTTAAGGGTTATAAGGAATACATCTTAAAAATCATACGATCACTCTGAAATGGAATAACGGTTTAGAGCGCGTGGTACGTAACAGAAATGTTGCGGGTTCGACTCCGGCTGGTGCCATGCTGTAATGCCCGTAATCCAGATCGCCCAGCTGAAGTATCAGGTGATCAATTTCGGCCTTTATTTAGTTATTTTGCTATTTTGCCCAAAATCGTCCAATCATGATCAAGGATTATCAAAAAAATTTTACACGAAAATTTTATTATAAAATGAAATTTATAATTATGTAAAAATAACATTTGGTTATAAAGTAAGTTAAAAAATGTCGTTTTTTTTGAAAATTAGCTTCCGAATTCACTATTGTTAATTTCCGAATTCACTATTGTTAATTATCAACCTATCCAAAATGCCCAACCTATCCTAAAATACCCGAGTATTTCAACAAACAGTAAAAGCACTTCTTTCTATTTTATTGGTTTTTATCTTGTCTAGATATTAAAAAAGCTCTTTTATTAGTTAGTTATAACAAGTTCTTTGTTTGTTACTTTTTCAATGTCACTTAGGAGCAAACCTTCATGTAACAGTTTATCAAAAAAGGCCTCAATCAGCTAATATAAAATTATTATGAATAAAATGATTGCCGTTACCGATCAATAATAAAATACGTATCAAGAAAAGCATTAATGTATTCACTGTACAGCCTTCGTAGTCATGATTAGTGATGTGCCGCGTACAGTACTATTAGTGATGTGCCACGTACTGTACTATACGTACTGTACTGTACGTACTGTACGTACTGTACGCTAAAATTTTGACAGTCATTTTATATGTTCTGAAGTTTAGGCCATAAAATTTATAAGTTCCTAAATATTCCGAAACGATTACGGAATATTCCGAAATTACGGCATAAAAAATTTTTACTATACGTACTATACGTACTGTACGTACTGTACGCTAAAAAAATCCGAGTATCATATAAATGGCACATCACTAAGTACTATACGTACTATACGTACGTACTGTACGTACTGTACGCGAAAATTTTCGCCGATCCATTCTACCAGCCAATCAAATCGCTAGATACGCACTATACGTACTGTACGCGAAAAAAATTCGGGTATCATATAAACGGCACATCACTAGTCATGATAATCATGATTCAAATATCACAACATAGTGAGTATATCTTTTCTAAGTTTGGATGGGTCCACCATATGTACAGTACAATAAATTGAATTCATGTACTTTTTTTATCTATCACCCAACTCATAATATCAAAAACTCCCAACTCATATAATATTCGAGAAAACACAAATGATATTCAAGAACACCCAACTTACCGTTTTCAAGGTTACCAACTCATAATATTTAAGAACGTGCAGCTTATGATATTTAAATTGTACAACTCATAATATCGAATAACACCCAACCCAGAATAATCAAGAGTGTCCATTTTTTGAGAATGTAAACGAGGATATAAAAAAAAAAAACATTTAAATAAAACTTTACTAATTACTAATTTAATATAAAAAGTTGCAGTGCGAAACATTTATAAAGTTGGTTCGAGCTTGAAATCTTTTTCAAATTCTTGTCATTGTTGAAAATGAATTGCGGCACCAATTTATGTTCTTGTCGAAAAAAAAATTCATTATGCTCAAAAGATGTAACTCTTGGGAGGGGAGTGGAATGGGATGAAACAAACAAATAAAAATGAACAAAGCATTTTTAAAGTAACGAACTATTATGACGAATTAACTTCAAATTAAAATTTAGTCTAGAGATTCTAATTGAGTTGCTAATTAGGCCAGACCAATTTGATTCAATAGTTTGCATTACGCTCTTCTCACAAAAGAGAGGAGCAAGAAAAAGAAAATTATATATCATATTCCTCTGACAATACCTTTGTATAATTTTTACGACCAAAATTCTCGTAATCCGATGATCGGTGCATAATTTTTTTACGACTAAAATTCTCGTGATCCAGTGACCAGATATAATTTTTGACACTATTCGAAACAGATTCAATCATTAGATCACGAGAATTTTGGCTGTAATTCATTTTCAGAGATGTGAACCGTTATTTATTGAACATTTAAATAATAAATCCAGTGAATATCCACTGGATTTATGATTATTTAGGTATCAAATAACGGTCATATATATTTCAGAGGAATACCGAATAGATTTTAATTATATTAATTTTTTGCCTTACTTTTCAGAAAGTATAAAAGATTTACTAAAATTTTGGTCCCGGCCTTGTTCGTCTTTTATGTTCATTCATTTTCTTTTCAGAAAATTTCGAACCCACATAAATTTTCGCTTTAGCAGTTCTATTAATAAGCAATAAGATTTTAAACTAATACATTTTGTCGCACATTTTATTGGTCGCTATAAATTATGTAATTAGGGAGTTATTTGGCATTTCGATTGGTTGTTTAACTTTTTGGAAGGGGATGATATTAACCGAAAGTTTAACTTCGAATAACCTAATTGTATTCTAATTTTTATCTTATTTTTTATTTTATTTTTTATTTTTATTTTTTTTTATATTTTACATTTATTTTTTTTATATTTTATTTTACCAGAGAACCGTCGAAGGGGGGAAGGAAGGTAATGTTAACCGAAAATTAATTTTGAACGGCCTTAGCAACGAATCAAATTTAATATAGGTCATTATTCAACAATTTAATAAGCATAGCCTATACCAAATTTTATTTCTAGATGGCTATAATTATCTATATGTTCATTTTGCCGGGGCCATTAGGAGGTGATGTTAACCTGTTAACTGAAGAATCAACTTCGAACGGCCTTCTACTAAAATGGTAAAGATGGGTGGTGTTACACAACGAAGTTTCACAATTAAACTTTGGTTGTATAACCATTATACTTTTGCGTGTAACAAGTTAATAGTTTATGCGAAGTATAAAGCATACCTTAATTAGCCTTTAAATAGTTTATAGCTTATTTTAGAGTTTATTCATAGATATATATAGAACGTTATGTATTTTAGTTCTTTAGTTTTTTGGTGAGTCTTTTTGATAATTTTAGTGCGTTGGGAACGTACTAGGTTGGTTAGTTGGATAAGGATATTTGTTATTTCAGTGTCTGGGACACAATAAAGGGATATTGGTTTAGTATTTTACGGTGCCTTGTGTGTGTTAATAACAATTGGTATTTCATATTAATGCTTACGACCCTAAGCTAAATTGGCTCAGCAGATACAAAGTCTCTCCCCCAGTCGTAACAGTGGCTTAGTGGGTTAGCACATGTGAATCATGTATACACCCAAATTATTGCGAATACGCGATTACTGTATACTAATTTGTTGATCCCTGCGCCTTGAGCGTAGATGCTCAAATTAAAGCGTATACAGCCAGGAAATCATGTATACGTTCAAATTAGGGTGTATTCGCTCAAATTTGAGCATAAACGTTTTAAAAATTAAAATTGTACGGTATATAAGAACTTTGAATTCAATAAAGAAAAGTTAGTTCTCCACTATCAATTACCAATAAATAAATACTTATTTGAATTTTCCATTGAGACTTTATCTTTTGAATTCAACTTGTAACTTTAATAAACCCCCCTTTCGAGACTCAATTCGACGGACTGAATTGACTTGTAGATTATTAGACTCGAATTCTGGTATTCTCCATAGACAGAAGTTCGTCTGATTGGCTAATAAATTCAATTTAATTTTACATTATTTATACAGTTTAGAGTACTTTTT
>CAJVQC010000877.1:0-11435 GCA_910592285.1 Racocetra persica
AAAGACTCAAAAAAAAATTATAAGTTTTATTATTCTTTTCTATTCAAATTTACAATTTATTTCGCTGATTAATATATTCACTTGATCTGCATTTCTATACCATAAAAAGGGCGATCTACATTGCCCATTTTTGGTAATGTGCCCGACTGTAATTATTTAATATTAAGTAAGGGATAAGTCATAGGTCATTATTACTTACAAAATTACTTTGCCCATCTCTAGTTGGGATTTTTAGTATAATTATTCCGTTCTAATCTAAGTGGATTCCGAACACTATTATCAAAAATAATCAAAAATAATCAGTAACACAAGAACTTCATTTAGAAGACAAAATATCATATCATTTATTTATCCATACCAAATTATACTGTAGAGTGAAGGTAACGGGAAGCGCTTTTGTCTGAACTATTTTATTACGTTAGATTTAATAAATTTTTACTTCTAACGGTTTTAGTTGAATACAAGCTTTGTTGTAGTAGGTTTGTAGTATACTTGGGTTTGTCAATTGTAAATTAACAGTTAAAGTACAGTTAAAGTTTTAGGTTATATCTGGTAGATTCATTAATATAATGAGTTATTTTACGCGTATCTAACTTTATGCAAAGTTTTTTTTTTCATTTATAGTACCTTAGTATTAATAGTACTCTAGTATTAATTAAAAACTAGCATTCGAACCAGTGTTGGAAATCATATGTTCACAGTGTTCACAAGAACGTAAATTTTTAAAAAAATCAAGATTTTTTGATTTTATGTTCACATTTGTGAACATAAATAATTTTTATCTAATTAATTAAATTTTATTTATGATCATTATTTTTTATAATGTGAACATGATAAAAAACAATGTTCACAAAAATTATTATACTGTCTTATGAATTTCCAACACTGATTAGAACCCATCAACATACGACGGGCTACAAACATATGCGAATATTGCAGAGACATCCTATAAGAATTTTTCACACGTGAGTGCATATGTCAGCACCAAATATATCACGGAATTCAGATCATTTGCACTGAATTTGCATGCAAGCAAAACCGACGAACACGCAATTGTACAAAATGTTCTTATGTGCACGGCATGTGCACCACTGTTGCACGGAATTCGCGCCTTTTTACGTGTCCAAAGAACGTTTTCCCGTGCACTGACCCGTGTTATATTCCGTCTAGTTATGTATACGCTCGTGCTATCACGTACCCGTGTTTGACTATAAATCCTGTGCACCATATTTTATAGGGACCATTATCTTATATAAAGAGACCATCGGGGCTATATACGTATGAAATTGTTGGATCTGCATTAATATAAATTCAGTGACACATGAAAATTATCCGAAATGATTTTTTGACATTAGTTAACATCAGTAACTTATTGATTCTGACTCAATTTTACCTTCTTTATAACCAAAATTGCTGAAATTTAATTTTAATTTTAATACTTCAATTTATTTGAACTTTAATACGATTGACAATCGTTTTTTTGATTTCAATTTGAATTCTAAGACATATTACAACATAGCATTTACTATAATAAATAACGGTACTCAATATCATATTTCCAATCCGGTAAACCGAAGTTTAACAATTTCTCATAATGTGACCAACAATAGGTTTAGTAAAATTTTTAAAAAATGAATGAAAATAATTCACCTATCAAATGTATCAATAATATTAATTCATTAAATTATAACAAATCTTATAATTTATTGGGATAGATGACATGTCTATATATATTATAAAGTATCTATCTATTTTTAATTTATAAAGACAAACTATATTTAGTTTCAAACTAGAAATTAAATAACCATAGAACTAACTAAACGATCGTTTGATCCTTATTTGATCTTTCTAGGTTTCAATCGAGTCTGACTATTTCCATAGGAAACGGCCTTAGATCTATAACTACAATTTCTGGATTGATGAAATTGGTAATAGTTGGAATGATAGTAGATTGGGTAGTATTAGGTTGAACTGTGAATAGCTGCGTTTTAAATTGAATAGTATTAAATTGAGTTGTGGATAATTGAGTAGTATTAAATTGAGTAGTATTATACTGAGTTGTGGATAATTGAGTAGTGTTATACTGAGTTGTGGTTAATTGAGTAGTATTAAACTGAGTTGTGAGTAGTTGAGTAGTATTAAACTGAGTTGTGAGTAGTTGAGTTGTAAGCTGTGTAGCACTAGACTGAACTACGGATTGTTGAGTAGTAGGTTGAACTGTGGATTGAACTGCAGCTGGAGATTGAGTTGCTGATTGAGAAGGCTTAGGAGTTTGAAGAGGTTGAGGAGGCTGAGTGAAATGATCTTTACGTTGAATAGTAGTTTTTACGTCATCATCATTAATAGGAATAATGATACCAGCAACAATACCAAGAGCAAGGCCAAGGGCGCCACCACCATCAGCACCAACACCAATGACACCAGCAACAGCTGCTAATGCTGCCCCTCCACCATCACCTCCTTTGTTTTCCCTTTCCTTTTTCTCTGTTGGCTTCGGTTTATTTGTATTTGTTTTTGGTGTTTTTGTTGTAGATGCTTTTGTTGTAGATGTTTCCGTTGTGGCTGTGGTTATCGGGGGGCAGAAGTTATTTCTGTCGGCAAATTTTATAAGGTTTTGTTTTAGATCGATCGCAAAATAAAGATTCTTTAGAAAGAAGCAAAATAATTATTAATATTTCAACGCTATCAGACTTCTAAATAAATAACTGTTTGATCTTTTTATAAATTATTTTATTTTTTTTTTTTAAAAAAAAACAAATATAATTACTTGAAGAAATGACGTCCCAAATGTCCATGTATTTAATGGTCCAGATCCATCATCAAAAATTGATATACAATCTTTTACTGATCCTATGTTACCATCACAGATTGTATTATTTGACAGTGTAAGTTGTACTATTTGGTTATCATTCAATGTGATATCAAATGATATATCTACAGGGTTTGGCACTTTCCATCCCTCAAGTGATTTAGTAGCATTTAACAATCTAAAGAAATCGCCAGAAGCCTTGCCAAGAGAAATTCTGTCACTCTTAGTATCAAGAATTGAATCAATTGCAGTTACATTAACAGGTTTTCCTCCAACATATGCCGCGTTAATTCTCATTGAATGCATCGATTTCGATGCATTTGACATTGATAAGCTATACAAAGGCCCTGTCATAAAAATTTTTAGATTACTTAGAATTATGTAAGTTATATAACGTTTATTAAATATAATGATTATTGCAAACCTTTAATGAACCTATTATCTATTCCTCCAAGTGCGATCGAGCCAACATCGCAATTACCTAATGGAAGCGCAAATCCAATAACTTGATCTAAATTAGACTCTTTTAATTTCGTCCACATCTAATTATTTTATAAATATTAGAGTATAACAATAATATTTAATAATAATAAAATGCTATAATGATAATTATGATTAATCTAGTCACCTGAGATTCACGTGAGAGTCCCATAATTCCTTCAACTGCAGCTTGTGTCCGAAAAGAACCATCTATTTGCTTAGCTAAGAGGATGTCTGCCTGAAATTTAGATTTAGATTGACTAAATGTAATAAAATCATTACCAATTGACCCAGAAATGCTGGATCCATCCAAATATTTTACTGGACCGTTGTTTTGACCGATGGAGGGTCTAAAAGTTTTTGAAAGTCCCGAATTAAAGACATTTTTACGATTATTGCAACTTAATTGTCTTTGGCAAAATTGATTGGTTACCACAAATTCATTAGAAGTAATATCAGGAATTACATTAATGAATTGTGGATTTGTTCCCATTCCGACCTGAAATAATGAAACTAAACGGGAATTGCTTTTAGGAACAAAGCTAGATGTGTCTTTAGTTTTAATTAAATTAGATATTATAGGAAATCCGACAAGACCGATGTTTTTTCCCACATTCTGACGATTAGATATAATGGAATCTGAATTGTATTCTTTATTATTGTTTTTCACATTATTATTAATAAGCTTTGGATTTTTAACTAAATTGCTGGGTCCTTCATTATTTCCATCAAAGAATGAATATTCTACCCAAATAATAGTGATGATAATAAGAAATAAAATAAAAGATCGATTGAATTTTTTGGCAAGAAATTTAAAAAACTGGAATATATCCATTAAATTATTTAGTAATTTGTGAATGATTAATAAATAATCAAAAAATATTAAATGTGCTATGATTTCTTGATTTAATATATATTTTTTTTAATCAGTGACAATAGATTCATCATCGATTATCATATTTGCATAAAATTATACTTTGAAGCGTTGTGTACAATTATAAACTTAGTATCGGCAAGGATACTTGAAATACCGTTTACCCGAAACATTTAAATAAATAAATCTTCATCTTAAGATTTTCGACAAATAGCATATATCGTATTTTACATATGTTGTAAGTGGAAACGGAATTTAAGTGGATTCAGAATTTATATATAAAACCCGTTTTGGGGTTGATTTTATCATATGTACACCCTAACTTTAACCCTAATTTAACTAGGAAATTCCAAATCCACTTAAATTCCATTCCCACTTACAACATATGTATACTTTTCTCTTTTAACCGCTAGAAGGCGTACATTATTATATCATAGTACAATTATATATGTATTTAAAAAAACGGATTTATATTTGGTTAAAAGATTATTAGATGATTATAACTCTTATATTGGGTAATTTGTCAAATGCTGCAAAAATGTTTAAAGGTTTCAGAACAAAATTGGACCAAAATTAAAAAGTAAATATAACACAAAAGGTGTGTCATGAAATAGCATATTAAATGCAAACTTGATGCAGTTTATTAAATAATTCTGATCCATATTACCGACCCATTCTTTAAATTTCCTTATTTAGAAATGTATTTAGAGCGAAGTAGTTTAAATTAAGATTACATTAACATTTAAAATTAAGATTAGGGTTATGACAAGTAATATACCGGTAAATAAAACTGTTCCACCGAATTTTTATTGGTGCTTGTAGGGAAAGTCCAAATAAGGCATTATGGTCCGATCGTGCATATCGATTTAGCAAATCAAAAATTTACTTTAGCCGAGATACCGAAATTAAAGAAATTTATGATTAAACATTTAAGGTAAAATGTTATCAAATAAATATTGTTAAAAAAGATAACCACATTTTATTAATTAAAGTTATACGGGTTATAAGGTATGGAATAAATGCTACAAACATGTTATGCGAATATTGCAGAGACCATCGGGGCTATATACGTATGAAATTGTTAGATCTGCATTACAGCTGTACCAGGAACGGAGTGATATTGAAAATTTCACGAAGTGTATGGTTATATGGAAAATTAAATGGCGTTCGTACGCAAAATCTTGCATCTTATTGGGTATATGCATATGGCGAAGCAAAGGTGTGAATGCATATTGAAACTTTGCATATACGTCTTCGTATCCGAACTTGCTCCTGTATTTGTGTCGCATGAGATTGTTAGTCTAACTTTTAATGTGCGATACCTGATTCAGTAATTTATTTTCTCATGGTCGTCACTTAATTGCTGATCTTGATTGCCGATATACGCACTATTCTGTATATAGAATTAGATCCTGATTCTGGAGATCCGATTTCCATTTATGTATTATTGATTTTGATCTACCTGCCATTACCCATAACGCAATAGAAACAACGCTCGTAAAGTATACAGTATCGATATGTTTGATTGCCTAAATTCACATTTACTCTTTATTATCCGATATCTACAATCTATTTAAAGCTAAACAAGTAATCATATGCTTCATGGTTTTGAAAACATTGTATGTAAATTGATTATTTGGTTATTTGATTTTCTTGTCGGATGATTTGCCTCCCAAATTATTTGGCTTAAACAATGAATATAGTAATTAATTGTATTGTTATTTTTGAATCATATTCTCTAAATAATTCGTGGTCCTGTCCGCAAACATTTTGGTTAAAGAATGAATTCAAGCCACTGTTAATAACGGGATTGATATTTAGCAGTTTTATCCAAATTCAACCCCTTACTGGTATAAAAAAATTCATCTGAAAAAACGTTTGTTAATTAAAGAATTATTTAATTCTTTTCTCTTATATAGTTATTTGAATTAATAATAAGCTACATCTTTCTTTATCATATTAAACATTTAAGTCTAATCACTATCAATTTCATCTGTTCCTGGTTTCACGCGATAGCTTATCGATTCGGTTACTGGAAAATATGAAAGCAGCTGAAACACCAACTATATAGATTCTTTGCTGATGGAAACCAAATTAACCCTATAAACGATTGTATAAAATTTTAATAATATTTGGGCGTTAGATATATTCTTTTTTTATAGGGTAAGTTTTTTGCAGTATTCGGTTCGACATTGTTAAATCACACCATTGGCGTTTAACACCACAGTTGCTATATCTCAAAAGCTGTCTAGATAACCAAGGCCGGATGTATTAAGTCAAAATGTTCAACATCTAAAAAAAAACTTAATTCTACTTTATTCTTAGCCTAAAATTTAACTTTAATCTTAAGTATTGGCAACAAAATTATGATAAAAAATTATATGGTGTTCAACATCACAGGTCGATTTATAAGAATTGTTTTATTCTTCTTTATCGAATCTATATGATCTCTTAATAATTGGTTACTACTAAAAAAAAAAACATATAACACATCTAATAAAAATTACATAAACCTATATTTTCTACCTAAGTTATCTTCTCTAATTTATTTTAAGTTTGTTACCTTTTTTAACAAATGAACTTTTGTGACGTTTCATAAATTACTTGTGGAATTTACTCATGTTTCGTAGGGGAACGGGTTATGAAAACTATTTCTCCGACAAGTAACAGTGTTAAATTGTCACCCTTTATGATGAACATGTAACTATATCGGAATCATTTCCAAGAATTCTGAAAATCCCAAGAATCACAAAAATCCTAGAAATCCCGAAGATCCCTAAGTTATCTAAAATCCGCAATATCATAGAGATTCTTAAAATCACAAAGATAGTAGATATATTAAAGATAGTCAGGATTCTTAGTATTCCCGATATCTTTAGTATATTCGGTATTTCTGTTATATCTGTTATATCTGTTATCTTCGTTATCTCATTACTATGTAAAGATAAGTGTATAAGCGAAACCATTTCGCTCTGAATAAAGGACAGTTCTTGGCAGCACCCAGTTTTGACAGTTCTGATATCTCTCAACTTTCGACTCAGTTAGCGTTCGACACTGCATAGTGTTGTCCCAAATAGTTACCTGCACCAAATTTTTTAAAAACTTTGAGCGAAGATATCTCGACAACCATTGAGTCAATTTTAATGAACTTTTTTTTATTTAATTCTATAAATCTATAGATTTTAAATAAAAAAAGTTATCAAAATTCACTTGAGGGTTGTTGAGATATCTTCACTCAAAGTTTTATTTTGATAGACATTTTAGATTTTTCTCAAATTTTAAATAAAGATATCTTGATAACCACAAGTCAATTTTGATGATTTTTTTTATTTAAATTTTACAAATTTATAGAATTTAAATAAAAAGGTTTATCAAAATTGACTTTTTGGTGTCAAAATATCTTCAAAGTTTAAGAAAAACTTAGTACAACTTTTATTTGAATAGACATTTTGAATTTTTAAAACTTGGAGCAAAGATATCTCAAAAATCACAAAGTTAATTTGATAAATTTTTTTATTTAAATTCTATAAATTCATAGAATTCAAATAAAAAAAATTTATTAAAATTTACTTGGTGTTATCAAGATATTTTCACTCAAAGCTTTAAAAATTTCACAAATTTTAATTTACAGGAGTAGAGAGTATAAACAGTAAAATTGGAGGTATATATAGTAGCTGCCTAATTGAAATAGTAAAAAAAAATTGCTAAATTTTGTGAAGTAAATAATACAATGTACTTTTTATCTCTTACTATATGGTAAAAAGTATATTAATTCTTAAGGGTAGAGTGTATATAGATTATTATTATATAATCTACATGGTATTTTTCAATTTTATCAAAAAATTGAGAATGCTACTAATAAAACTTTTTATGATTATGTTTAATTTTTATTAAAATTTTATAAAATATAGATTAAAATATATTTTTTACAATAATATAAATTTTAAAAGATATAATGTTTAAAAAAACATACTTGTTTATATCTTATATTTGCTGGAGATTTGTCAAATTTTTTGGGTTATACAAAAATTATTAATTTTGATTAGTTTATATCATATATTAAAAATTGTTAAATATGTACTTCTCATTAAATATTTAATTAATTTGAATAATTTTACTATTGTTAGAATCAGAAAAATCTATTCTACAATATTTATTTATAAATTAAAAGCAGTTAACTTAATAAATATTTTTAAAATATTAAAAATAAGAAAAATATACTATCAAGATCATAAAAAAAATAATCTATATATACTCTACCCTTAATAAATCTACTTTTTATTATATAATACAAACTTGATATAACTCAATACTTTAACAAAATACTTGTTACAAAGATATTTTATTAGTAAAGTATAATATGTTTAGTTTTTAAATTTTTTTATATTTAAAAATTTTAATTTTTATACTACTATCTTATATTAATACTTATATAATATCAATCTCAAAAATTATTAAATTTTTTTTTGATGTTAAGATGACCTCTTAGTTATGTTTCTTTTATTCGATTATAGTTATAATTTTTACAGTATGATTTTTATACTATATACATATTTGAAGAGTACAACTAGCTACTAGAGCCTTTCGTATCTACAATCTGGTTAACCTAGTCTTCAGTTGATATGTTCAGACCAAATCCCACTACTTGTATCTAGTTTTCATAGTAGAAGTATTCTCTGGCTATTTTGTTTTTATCAGTTTTTTTGTATTATTTTTTTTAACTATCTATAGTTTGATCACTGCTATACAACCTACTTCTGCTCTTATAGAGTTCACCCAAACTCTGGTACTCCTCTTCAAGTCTACCTGATACTTTTCCTTTTTAGTACTGCCCTAGTTAATCTTCTCAAACTACCAAATCAGATGTCCTGAAAGAGACACCAGTCTCTTGATATCTGCATACAGATCTTTTTTCTTTGATTGATGCTCTGGCAGCCTAGTTAGTAGGGTACTTTTGCCTAATACCTGATTCTCATTCAATTGTATTAACCTCAGGTGTATTCTATCCTAGTAATACATTTGAAAATCTGTACTATCTCTCTATTTAGAACTTCCCAAGTGAGTACCTCACTGCCGTATCGGCCCTGTAGCTTTCTGCGATCTTTTGTATAACTTCTTTATTATACAAATATCCTCAGTTCTCCCAGTTTTTAGTAAACTATTAATTGATACAACTATAGTTACAGGGTCTCAAGTTTTTCTGTCATGATGATAGTTGCTGAATTTGTTTTTCTTAAATTCAATTTTTGTCTTCAGTAGAAATTAAACTTATACTCAACTACTTAGAAGTGTGACAACTTCACCACTTTACTAAATCACTATATCCAAAATTATTAGATTCTAATATCTTCTATACTATAATTATTACAAATTAATTTATAATCTCTTGTTAGTTGTAATCAATTATTTTTATCAATATTAATTGTTTTACTTATTACTTGTTATTTTAAAAATCTTTTTGATAAAATCTATTAGATTATTTAAAAAATTATTAAAATTTTGTAAAATCTAATTTATAGATTATCAAATTTAATAATATTAGAAGTGTATATTATAATAATCAAATATTAAATTTAAAAACTATTAGAGTTAAAAATTAAATTTAAAATTTTAATATAAAAAATTAAAGTTAGTAAAAATATTAATTATAAAGTTATAAAAGATATTATAAATAACTAACAAAATAACAAAAATTTAGCTTTATAGAAAGATAGCTAAAAATAAATTTTAGCAAAAATTGTATATAAATTAGTTGCTACTATTAAATTAAATCTAGAGTATTGCTAATTTGCCCCTGGTTATATAACTACTCATATTATACTATCTTAAAAACTAAACTAAATAACTATATTTAATATATTAAATAAAAATATTTAGTACTATAAAAAATCTTATTCTAGTCTATTTTAACTCTTACTCTAAGCTTTAACTCTTTTTATAATATTAATTCTAATTTTAATTTAAAATTAAAATAAAAATTTATAATAAATAATTGATAGTTAAAAATTTATGATTTTAACTAAAGGTTAAAATTAGTTAAATTTATAAATCTAATTAATTTTTAGAGTTTTGCTATTCATACTACTATTTTTGCTATTCACACTACTCTAAATGCTAAATTTTGTTAATTTTTTATTTATTATTTAAAATTTTTAGTTAAAGAATATTTTAATAACTTTTTAACTAAACTTATAATAAAATTTTAGTAATCAGTATGGTACAAATAGTAAAAATAATGGTGTGAATAGCAATACTCAATTTTTATTATATATTATTTAATATTAATTATTATTTTGTTTAATATTAAGATGAAGCTTGTATTTTAAGTTTTTATTTAGTAGTATTACCAGATATATAGCTACTATAGTATTTACAATCTAATTTTAAACTATAAGTATTAAAACAACTTTTATTCTTATTAGAGCTTTATATATTTTATCAATATCTGATCTGGTTTTTATACAAACTGCTATTAATCTATTTTTTATCACATATATATATCATATTTTTTATACTAACAACAAGAAACTTCTAGTTAAATATATAATATAATATTTGTTTAGATCCTATTAAGAAGTACTAGGTAAGTATTTTTATAGCTATTTTCAATATTAGTATTAAAATTTTATATAATATTAATTATATATATGCAGATTTTAATAACAAATACTATCTAAATTAGTATATTATAGTTCTAAAAATTTACTAGCAATTTTTTCTAAAATTCTATTGGCTTGCACTAGAAATTTAACTTTGTATATCTATTAAAACTTTCTAAAATCCAACAAATTCTAAAATTTTGCTTACTAAATTTAGAAAACTTATTAAATATTTCTGAAAAACTTACTGGTCTTTTTAAAATTTTACTATATATATACTATACTCTTAACAAAAAATCTACAATATCTTTATATTCTACTATACAAACCTTACTTAACATTCTAAGTAAACTTATTTTTGAGACAAAAATATATCTTATATTAAAACTTTAAGATATCTTTTAAATTTACTTAAAAATAAACAAACTTCTTCTCTTATTTCTAAAATTTTTTTAACAAAAAATAACTATATCTTTATACTCTACTAAGTAAACCTCATTTGATACTCTAAGTAAACTTGATCTTAAAACTAAAATAAATACAATATCTAAATTTTAAATTAATATTAGAGTTTGGAACCAGTTTTAATAATTCGAGTTTATTACATATATTTTGTGATATTTTGGAATTTATTCAAATTTAATTGGAGGGTTTGGGTCCTATAGCTTATTGG
>CAJVQC010000878.1:0-11433 GCA_910592285.1 Racocetra persica
TTGCTAATTATGCAAGTATATGATCTAAAAATGATATGACATAATCATCAAGAGATAAGGTTTCATATAGTCAAGTTGAGGACATAAGTTAATTAGTAAGTTTTTGAGTTATAAGCCAAGTCCTTAGGTGTAGAAATATTTTTGTCACCCACCTGTATGAATTCTAAATAAAACAAAAGCAGGATTGCCAAAGTACAAAAAAAAATTTAATTTAAAATTAATATATAAGAAAAAAAAAACATCATAGCTTCAAAGTTTATAAGTAATTCTACATATTTTTGTTATAATTTTATATATATATAAATTTAGATATAACAAATCGGTTAACTGATATAAATTTTATATAATAAAGAGCTACTAGCAAGATAAATTTTAATTAATAGAAAATACCAAAAATATAATATTTTTAACTGATCAAAAGTAAATGTCATTACTACAATAAGTATGGAACGTTATTTATCATTCCCAGTCAACAAGCATTTTGTCACAGGCCATCTTTTTGTTGTATTGACTTATCAAAATTTTATGACTATTAGTATAATAGATTTATTAAAGCAGCCAGTTGGTATTCCTTATGATTTCTTGTATTCGCAAAATTTTTGATGACATTTAATAAAGATCTTTATTTCGATCAATCGTGGTTGCCGTGATTGATCTG
This sequence comes from Racocetra persica, assembly GCA_910592285.1. Lineage (NCBI taxonomy): Eukaryota > Fungi > Glomeromycota > Glomeromycetes > Diversisporales > Gigasporaceae > Racocetra > Racocetra persica. The sequence goes on from CAJVQC010000878.1 coordinate 659, forward strand.
TGAATATAAGCTATCAAACCACATCACTGTTTATTTTATATTAACAAATTTTGCCCGGAACGGGCACGGCATCTAGTGCTTGCCTAAAAAATGCCGACACGTACTTGGGCAATGGTACTAGACATGGCACAGGCACTTGCTTTTGGCACAATGCCAATGTGCCTGGGACAGGCATTTGCAGATAGAAGCAATTTTTGAAGCAAATAAGAGTTGCCGCAGATACAATTGCTAACCTCTTGGCTTGATCCGCGGGTTGACCCACCCACTATCATCTAGGTTACCATTGAACCCGGATCACCTCCCATTGTGTGTGAAGGGATTGGAATCAGTTTAGTCGACTAATTAGTCAACTAAACATAGTTTATTATACAGATTTTTTAGTCGACTAAACGATTCCAATCCCTACGTGTGTGAACCGAGTAACACCCACCTGGGTTCAGTCATTACCGTTATATGCGCATTATACTTGAAACTTATACGTTATATGCATAATGTATTTTATTTCATTAAAAACCTCTTTAGTGCCCGGGTTTAATCAACTTTTACAAGGGTCGACTTTGAAAAATATCCGAATGCTGTAAATTGCCATATAAACTACAGAATAGTTAAAATCCTATATTATAGACGGGAAAGGAGGATATAGTAGCAAAAAGATTTCTGCTTGTTATATATATAAAATTAGTGGTCAATAGATCCTGGGTCTTTTACATTCCCAACTCTGGTATATCAAGGGAAAGGGATCTTTTATACTGTATGTACAGTATGACGATTTACGGTACTAACCGTGATTCTAATCGTAGGAGTACTATTTCTGAGTGTTTACACCTGCTGCCGAAACATAATTTCAAATCCAAACATAATACGAATCCATCCAACTTTAGAGGTTTTGCTGGCAAGTATAGGGATATTGTATACAGTGCTAAACGGTACTTGCTAACTGTTGTAAAACAATATAAAATAATGAGTTGACAATATTAAAGCCATTTCTAAAATTTATAGATATTTAAGTTTTAAAATGGCGTATCTTCATGATAAAAATGAAAAATAAAACGTTCGCTTTCCTGAAACCACCATCCTGAAATACTATCCCTTTCTTCAGACCAGATATATTTCTGACAGTTTGTTTCACCGATAGAAATTTTTACCGACAACTTACCGAAAGGATATTTCCCTGAAATGGTAGGGCTATGCCGACAAAGTTAGTAAGCATTAGCTATAATGCTGGCGATTTAGTCGGTAGGTATTATGTTCTTTCGAGAAAATGGCTTTCGGGAAATCGTACCATAACCATGTACTAAAGTCTTGTAATATTTACATTAGTTACCGGATCTTAAATTATATACAGTATATCAATTTGAATTTATTATGCTGAAATTATGAAAAATTATTCGGCTAATTTTTATCAGATGTCCTGGAATTTTTCGGTAAAAGAGCTTTCAGCAATATATTTTCTAAATAGAATGTCAGAAAAATGTCATTTGGAAAATGACATTCTTTTTTTAATATTGGTAAATGACTTATTTGGAAATTTATTATTGATTAAATATTCGATAAAATGAAATATCGAAATTATATATTGTTAGTCAGTATTATAGCTTCGGCGAAGTGAAATTGGTTTTGGGAAGTTAACTCGTAACCGAAAATAAAATACATGTTTAATAGACCTCGCCAAAAAGTTTTGAATAAAGTATTGTTGTAAAGATACAATTATAGAACTGGTCGATAGATTTGGTATCTTTAAACTGTGTGCACCTACAACAACCTAACCAATTTTGAAGTTTGTACGTACGTACATACGTAGAATTAAAATAAACTCTAAATTATCAAAATTGGTTAGATTATTATCAAATTATTTACTCGTTACTTGCCTAGATTCTTGTTAGTTTTACATTTATAAAATACGTTTGTTCCATTTAAAGAATAAAAAAGGGATATTTTATTCTTAAACGGATAAAATTAATAATACGTCAAATTTATGTCTTGGTGATGCTATTTGGCTACTAAAAGTATATACTCTTTATTAATAACTCTAGCCCAAATCCTAGCCTAACCCCACGAAAAACTGCACTCCAAAAACTCTAAACTTATTAAATAGGTTCAATCCACAGCATCAGCCAATCTCGGCATCAGCCGCAACATTCAATATTAATATTTAGACAAGAGCTGCTCTTATGAATACTAAATAGATCATAGGTACGTTTCATTAACGAGTCACAAATATAAACTTTTTTTTTGTATTTTCATTAAGATATTTCTGTTAATTTTATCAAATGCGCGGGTAATTTTAATATTCCGATAATATTTGGCATTGTAAAAGTAACAGAGTATTGGTATATATAATTTATGTTGTCAATTACTGTATATAACTAAGAGCGAATATAATGTAAATTTTTATTTCGGCTTTTTTTTCCTTTTGTTACACAATATAATTTTTTAACAAAGAACTTTGGACTAGTATATCACAAAAAGGCCAAATTCGCTGTTTAATTGTTAAACATATTGGGATTCGCCGTTCTGCAAGCCAAAACTTTGGGTAAATTAATAAGTATAAAATGGTTTCTCTGGTTATACTCATGTGGTCCGAATTATTTTATAAATATATGTTATGGCGAATTGACTACGACTCGAGAACCATTGATCAGGACCTAACGATTCGTCCTGTCAAGATGAGCCGTTCTATCCTTTGATCACGAGACTTTCATTGAAATAGGATGTGATATTTTGACGTCGATATCGCGTGATGTTTTGTTAGTGTTTGTGAAACGATATCATTTATTCTCTCCACAGTATCAATTCTGGTCCATGAGTCATATGATATATTTGATAACATCGTTATCGAAAGATAATAACCTTATACATAATAACGATAACCTTATACATAACCTTATACATAACGATGATAACCTTATATTTTATATAAACTTAAAAAAATGATGAATTCTGATTTTTAATTTTGTTGTGTTTGTTCATAAAGTTTTTCAACATGCCAAAAAAAAAAAAAAAAAATTTCATATCATACAAGGTGTTTGGCTAATCGAAGATTTAGCCATTAAATGAAAAAGAATCTTAATTGGTTTAAAAGTTTAAAAGGTGTGTGTGTGAATTAATGAAATGGTGATTCATAGTCTAACATATCTACAGAATGAAAAGAAAAAAAAAAAAGTTTTTTTTTTTGACGAATAAAAGATGGTACGACGAAATAACCTCTAATATTATACAAATTATCGCCAAATTTATGTAACCATCTTATATAAAATCGAAATTTTTTTGTTCATTATGATTTGTGTTTATACAAGTTTTGCCAGTTAAGCCAGTGAATCGTTCGTTCGTTTATTAATCGAAGATGTTCAATTATGCCACTTTATAATACGTTTATATTCAAATCAATTGGTTAGAGTGAGGTGTCGAAAGTTGCAATGCCCCCATCATATTCATCGGTGGTTTTGGTTGTGGAAGAATTAACGGAGGTGGTTGTGTCATTGTGGATGAATTTGGTAGAACAGAATTACCGCGATGGATCTTAGGTTGCGGTTGAATAGACTGTTGATGCATCGCTGTAAGAGCTCTCTTCCTAGTCAATTTTGCAAAATCTAGAAATAATAAATAATAAATAATGATTTACAATTAATATAAACTTATGTGTGACTAATTTAGTACTAGCATTTACTTAATTTATTTGAAACTTACGTAAACCACAAGCGTTACATAAAGTTCTGGCACCATCAGGACCTCGACGCCATTCGGGAGTTTCCGATATATTACAAGAGTGACATCTTCCAGGTGGTGCCGCACGTTTCTAAATATCACAAAAAGAAAAAAAAAAGCATGAATTGGTTTCCGTGGCATTAAATTAGAAAACCATTTTTGATAGTGATAAGATTAATTGAGAATTTACACTTCGCTTCCGATATTTTGTTCTCGTTGCTGAAGGGCCAACGGTAGTTCTCTTTGTTCTAATGAGGTTTATCGTTTCTTGATCACTCTGAATGTTTTGAAAAGATTAGAAGATATAACATACCAAATATACCAAATATGCTTTTCAAATATATATATATATATATATATATATATAACATACCGAAGTAGTCTGACCAAGATCACTTTTGATATTATTCAACACACTCAGAATTTCATATGCTTTATTTATCATTTCCGGAACTTGAGCTTCCGGGGACATACCGTGGTTAGGGGTCCACGTATTTGGAGAAAATTGTCCAAATTTATTCATTTGGATTCGATAATCACCATATTGCGCAGCAAATTGGCTAATCAAAGAGCAATGTTCAGTTATCTAAAGGAAAATTGATATGTAAAGACTTGTTATTACCTTTTTTTTTTTTTTTGACAATATTTTTTGACAATATTTTTTAATATTTTTTTTACAATATTTTCTTACAATATTTTTTAACAACTTTAATAACAATTATAGAATTATATAATCACCTTTTGCATATCTGACAAGATTTTCTCAAAGTTTTGTGAATTCAAAGCGGAAGATTGAGAAGAATTCTTTGCAAAAGAATTAGAATGAATATATTCTGGTGGATGAATGTTATTAACAAATCGGACGGGATTTTGTACAGGTTTTACATTAGGACTAGAATTATGAAGTGAGCCAGAAGCTGATTGTCTTGGCGACTGCTGAGGCGCTTGTTGTCTTGACCATAGAGGAGATAAATTATTTTGACCAAAAGTTTCCGAACGACTTTGTTGCAATTGAAGAGGTCTTTCATGATGCAAAGGTGCATTTATCGATTGTTGTGGTGGATAAACATGATTGATAGAAGGTAAACGAACGTCCGACAATACGCGTGACGAATGAACGCCGTCATCGTTGGGAGTCGAAAACGAAGGTGAGGATGAATCTGGTAACTGTTGAACATGTTGCCGTTCGAGATCTTCTTGACGCATGATATTGTAATGTCCTCGAGCATGAGGTGAATTATTTGGAGATTGATGGATTTTTGCAGAATCCTGACAAGCATCTAGTCTATTTTCTGTTAAACTTTCGGAAGTTGGATGAGAATGATGGGTTGGATGCAACAAAACCGATAATGGCGGAAGCGTTTCTTTGGACTCATCAACCGCCTTGTGGCCGCTAAAATCGAACATATCACTTAAATTATTATGTTTTTTTTTTATTTCATTAACTTCTATCAAGGAAGAAAAAAAAAAAAGGAGAAAAAAGAAAATAAAAAAGAAACCGGGAAAAGGTGGATTCGCAAATTCCAAAAAATTAAAAATTTCAAAACACTCCTTATTTATCACTTACCATCTAACTAGAGATGATGTCATTAATATTTGTTTTGAAGTCATGTGATTGATCGAGGGTAACGAACAAGTTATGTTATCCATGTATTCAAAAGGTTTAACAGGGGTAATTCTTTTTTTTTTCTTTTATTTTTTAATTTTATTTTTTTTATTATTATTTATTTTATTGTTATATATATATATTTTTTTTTAACGGAAGGAAAATTTTTGCATAAGGTAACAATCTATATACAAATTCTAAAGTGGTTGTATACGGAAAGAACAAAGTTGTAAATCCAGACTTATTAAAAAGCCGTCCTTTTGGAGTTTTTTTTTGGTCATAAGATTCATTTTTGTTAATGCACAAGAAATGTTACTGCAGAAAGAAAATGTAAAGTATCACATGGCATCACAATGTGTTGATGGTATCGCATTCTTCCCTATCAAATAATGATAATTGCAATTTTTTTAATGAGATCCCCAATATATATTAAAAAAAAAGAGGTTCAAAAATTCAAGCCTTATTAATAATATTATTATTATTAATAATTAGGATATATATATATTATGGAATGACTTTTGTTGGCTGGGGGTGAGGGACCCAGATTATTTTGGTCAAAGGATTCCGCCAACTGACAGTAAATAAATAAAAGAAAAACAATTCCAAAGCACTGCAATAGTTTGATCGAGATTTTTAATTTTATAAATAACAAATCTGGTTTCGCAGCTAGTTCCGAATACTTTTTGTAACATAAACCTGTTAATTCACCAACTTTATCGCCGTAAACAAGTTTCCATAATTTCATAACAATAAATAATCGTGCGTGAATTGACGATGACACAAGTCAAACATTTAAGCGACGAAGAAATCTATGCATATTCGAACCTTGTCTTAAACTCGCAAAGATTTGAGTGTGGGAGCCAATGCGCATTTATCCAAATTTTCATTCACCAACCTATGGTAACACAAAATGACGTATATGGATGTTTTATTGGCATGACATTGGCACAGACAAAATATTTGTATGCGCTTGCAAATTTTAATTATTGTGAAACAAAAGAGTGCATTGCGTCTTAGGACTATCATTATGCGCTTTAATAATAATACATGCTGTAGTGTGACAATTTTTCAAGTTTTGCTTGAGGTTAATAAGATAAAACGCATATATTTGCGCATATATTTTATGAATATTTGATTCATGGGTTCAGAACCCCAGGATTGATTGTTCCATAACACAAATCCGGGAACGGAAATACGGAGCAGCGCGGCCTCCGAATTTTGCACAAAGATTTCCATTGCATGAATAAGATAAGCTAGACTAGAAAATTTCAAACCCAAATCAGTAATTTGATCTCAGGCATCACCATGTATGCCAATGCAGATTAACAGCGAGAACTTGATCGAAATAATCCTAAAGTTCGATCGAATCAATTAATCGTTATTTCGGAGATCACACTTGAATTAATATAGAATGTCGTGATACTAGCGAATAGTGACATGAATCTCGGAATATACATAATTTGATGTAAGAAACCTAATCTTTTTAGTTTTTCGGTTCTTTCCTTTTTAATTTAGTGTCACTAAAAATATGTGTATTTTGTACCAACCTTTTTTTCTGACTTGATCCCCCCTATATAGATAATCGTAGTTTCACCACATAACTTGCCGATTTTATTGTTTTTCTAATCTGTTTATGCTATTGTTTGTCCTAAATTGCTTCCAGCACGAATCCCGATAGTCATGCCGTGATTGATCACCACTATCTAATTTTGGTTTTCACTTCCCTAGCAACAAAGAAACTTTACGCACTGCTTGCAGCCCTCTAATCCTTTTTCAATTAATTGAACTTTTTTAAGTCATGGGAATCTTTCTCTTATTGTAACTATATGAATATCTACTTTGTCTTTATCTAGATGTTTGACCCGATATCTCGTGACCTTTCCAAAAAGATTATCTCTCAAGAATCGTACGTATCTTGATGTAGATAACAGAGATCTATATATTTTTCGTCTTATTAAGATTTAATTTATTAGATCTGTTTGCTTGAATTGGCGATCTTCTTTTTTTGGAAACTTTCAACTCACTATCTTATCATTTCTTTATTTATCTAATTATGGTGTCATGTTAGATTTTAGATTTGGTTCGATTATTAATCTTTTTTTTTTTTTTTTTTTTAACGTTAAGCAAAAAAAAAAAAAAAAAAAAAACTGTTTTTTTTTTTATTTTTTAAACTTTTTTTTTTTTTTCTTTTTTTTTTTGTTTTAATTTTGTTTCTTTTTTTTTTTAAAGTTAAATCAAAAAAAAAAAAAAAAAAAAACTGGTTCTTTTTTAATTTGATAAACCTTTTTTTTATTTCCTTTTTTTTATGGGTAATAATTTGATAGTAATTTGATAAAACAAATTTGATAAAACAAATTTGATAAAAACAAATTTGATAAAATAAATTTGATAGATTGGAAAAATAAATACATACGTACTTACGTTACGTATTTTTAAAATATGTAATTGGTTAATATTGTTTATTGCCAAATATTTCAAGCAAAATTTTAGGTGATATCGACATAAATGTTTAGTCGTATTGTGTTACGAAATTTACCAAAAAAAAAAGGTTTTGCCGCATGCCTAAAAATTATCTTAGATTTTATATTCCCCAAAATATTACATAACACATATCCAATTATATACTATACATGGATTTTTTTTTAAAAAAAAAAAAAAAAAAAAAATTTGTGTTAGAACGTTATCCTTACATATACAGTCGACATTCTTTAAATGAAGTTCCTCGGGCCGAATAAACTATGCATTTAGAGCAAATTGCATTGAAAGTAAAATCTATATTGTATTATATAGTTGAGGCAAAAGCGCTTAAAGAACATTTACTACGTAGACCTGCATTTAGAGACTAACTTTACTTTGAATAAAGTTGGAATCTTAATTCAAATCAATTACGGCGAGTATTACTCTGGCTGCAACCTCTGGTCGCGACCGATCGAAAGTTGCAACGTTACGCAAGGTTGCGGCCTAGCCATAACCGTAAGGTTACAACCTGCCATAACTATTTGCAAAAATTTTAATCAATGATCGTAGATCAAATATAAGAGAAAAAAATTTTAATAACGGTATTACCTAATATCTATTGCAGAACCAAATAAAAAAAATTGATTTGTTGTACCTTATTGTTATCTTTCATAAACACTATTAATCTGGGGAGATGCATCAGATACATGTTAAAACATGTAATAAAACCTGAATCGACAGAATTGTTTGATATTGACGGAAGTGACAATTACAGAAGACACATTATGACTCGAAGATTAGGTGCCACAGAATTAATGGTACTCTTATAACAATACCCCTTAACAAGATCTTCAATCTTGGTACTCCCGTCCCTTCTGGACTAAGATAAAATGACAATGGTGATGATGAACATGATGACGACAAACCACCAGGTAAAGTAGATGGCAGAAAAATTTCGCGATCACATGGCTTACATTCAATTAAATTGAACGAACGCTTATTCAGAATAATTATGTCAGTTCTTGTGGCTAAATTCATGTGATCGCGAAATTTTTTTGCCACAGCTATTTTATACCAAATCTTTCATATTATGCATTATTCGATCCAAACAACCGTGCTAAAATGCTAAATTTGCTATTCATTATAAGACTTTCCTTTTGTTTGTGAGCAATTACATCAGCTAACGATCAAACCTATTTCACACTCGTGACCGTAAAATAGACTTGTTAATCTCCAATTCTTTTAAGTTCACTCCTTACAAAAAATACGAGATCGAAAAAAAATTACACAACGCCTACAAAGGTAGGTTGGAGTTGTTATTCTCTTTAAGATGTAAGTTTGCAACAGATTCACTATGTAAAATTTTATAAAAAAAAAGTGGTTTTTTCAGTATGCACAATAAATTTCTCCAACTCAAAACTATGGCTTATCTTTGCAATCAAGAATTCTGTGCCAATCCTGATCGACAAAATTATCTACATTTTTTTATGGAACTGCTTTTCGTGCTCTAACATTCTGTTCGTAATTTTGATATAAACCTTACTTTAAACCATCTTTTATAAAATTAACTCAATGCAGATCTGCTACAGATTTCTTGCATCAATTCATGTTGATGTCCGATTCTTAACAATGTAAAATTCATTCTACTCTATGCAACATGCGGAAAAACACAAAATAAAATATAATAAAATATTCATATTTTTTAACAGGGCCTGCTGGAACTGGAAGACTTTCTTTCACATGAGACAATTACATTTCTTAAAGAATAAAAAAAATACTTGCTGTGTTTCTATACAAATATAGGCGGAAAACACTCCACTATGTGATAAAAATATCCGTCTCAATGCGATATTATGAACCCTTGACCCATTCTAATACTGTTAATGTGAAATATTCAAAAAAAGAACACATCTTAATCGAAGAAATATCAATGATAGGCGGGAACTAATCCACTTCCACTAGCAAGAATAATCTATTCTTCGGAATTGCGCCAACTTTAGTAGTGGGATCTTGCGCATCACTTCCAGTCAGATCATTTCCCGTTTTTCGATCTCCAGCTCGATCAACCATCTTCCCTTTATCCTTAACTACAACAATAAAGAACCTAAAATTTCATAACGATTACAAGAAATTCGTATCAGAAGACCATCTAAACAATAAATCTAAGATCAACTTAAATGTCGATATCCACAAATTTTTAAAATACTACTCGTCTAGCTGCAAATGAGATTAGCAACCTTCTTATTTACTGTTTGACGAAACTTATACGAGACTTATAATGAACCATTCGTCTAAGCTCTGCAACGGATCAATCAGGAATTGTTAATAACAAAAATGCTGAAGTAACATTTCCATCATTCCTGAACATAAATAAAATCACGGTTCATAAAGAACTACTCACTTCTATGCCAACGGAAAGAATTTCCATTCCAAGACGCATTCGCTCTCACTACTAAAGCCTAACTTTACTCTATGTTACAATCAGCATTGATGATTCTTTATTCGCAAAAGGTCAAGTTTACGGTAAAATCAGCAGTGTAACTTCTTGGAAAAGTCACATCCCAAACTCAGATCACAAATATCTCAAATATCCCAAAGCTGCATTATAAGTATACAAAATACTGTCAAAGCAAACGCAAAAGGATTACAAACCCATGAAGAAATGCTTGAGTTTACTCTTTCTATATAAAAAACCAATATAAATTTATAGTTTCCACTCTTAACATTAACGCTTCCACTACTACATGACTAATTCATTTACAAATACGTTCAGGTTTATTATAGCCTATAGTCTTAAGAGTTAATTGGACAGAATGGTTCGGACTGATCTGATCTTAAGAGTAGACTAATGGTTTCTAGGTCCAGACTGGTCTTAAGACTAACTGTGGTCTATTAGTCTAAGACCAGACCATATAACATCCCTAATGTTGATATTTGGAGTTTCAATTTGAATCTACTAAACCTACTAAAATCCACATATACAGTACTTTTTTTTAATAACTCTAAC